>CM046441.1:13199868-13249868 GCA_025506515.1 Flaveria trinervia | reverse complement strand
TCTACAACAAAGTTGTGAGTAGCTTCATCGAACCTCCACTGGAGTATATTCTTTCTAGGCACAAGAGACTGATTAGAAATCTTGTCCTCTTTCCTTGTATCCAGTAGAGTCACCAGCTTCCTTCTTAGTTTCTTCTCTTCATCATTTAACGATTCTGAGTTAATACCTAGAAGTATTGCAGCCTGGTCCAGTGTTCCTTTGGGTAGATCAAGAAATTGATCTCTTGTGACGGAATGTGAAGATCCATCGACATAGGTTAGCTTGATGGAGTCTTCCTCACAAGAGATATCGCTCAGGGTTGTGCAATTGATAAGCCTATTCTTGATCCTTTTAAACTCTTCTAGAGAGAGATGTTTAGAAGGTTGAGGGGATGGTTCTGGTAAGAGTTTTGGGTTGAAGGATTGGCAGTTTTGGTGGTTCAGGTGAGGAAGTGGATGAAGGTAAAGGTGTGGGTTTAGGAGTATGAGGTTCTGTTTTGATGGTGAAGGGAGAGGGAATTGGTTCAGGTTGGGGTTGAGTGGTTGATGTGAAGGTCATCCCCTGTACCCTTTTGTACATCTCTCTCCTTTTCCCCGACTGAGTGTTAGCTTTGATCTCACTAACAATTCGTTGGAGTGTAATTTCGGACATGGGACCCACCTACCTTCCAGAGAAGCCGTGAGCTCAGAGATAGTCTTTCATCCAGGCTTTATCACCAATCTTCCCGTTTGCAAATGCCCTGCTTCTTCTTCCTTCTTCATTTTCCTTCAACTTTTCTCTTGCAGTTCTTTTTCTTTCTTTCTCTATTTGATCCTGCTCTTTGTTGAAGAGCCAAAGGATCATTTCATCATTGTGTGGAGAAAGTTCTTGAATAGTGAAGCCTCTAGAGGTGAGGAAATCTATCCTTTTCATCCTGAGCTGCATATCAGCTTCCCTATGTTCCTTTTCCTTCTCTTCCTCTAAGGCCAACCTTGTTGCTTCCTGCTGTAGCCTGGTTGCCTTTTCTAGTTCCACCAACTCCTCTAATGGTAGTAGGAGTGTTTCTTCATTGGTAGCTCTGAGCTAAATGAGCTAGTCAATGATCTCTTCTCTCTTTTTGTTTTTGACAGCCTCCTGGTTGTCTGCAGCTGCTTTTATACTAGCAGTCAACAGCTTCCCAGTTGGAAGTCTTCCTTTCCTTTTCAGCTTCTCAATCTTCTTCTCTTCCTGAAGCTCTTCCGCAGTCATCTTTGTTTTCCTTTGTTATCTTTTGAAGAACTTGACTTTGGTGGTTCTTGGACAGTGGATTCTGATTGTGAGAGAGGTAGAGAGGGTGTCTAAATAGGAGGTTGATCCAGAAAGTCCTCACTGTTTACCTCAGATCCAATTCTAGGATTGCATCTGTGATGATTAGTTCCTCAGACATTTTGAACAGTCCTTCCACAGCTTCCATTTCAGCTTCAGAAGATTCAGCTTGTTCTTCCGAGGCTTTAACTTTAGCTTCGGAAGTATGAGGGAATGCAGATTCTGTGCCAACTGTTTCAGTTGCTGGGCTATCAGTCTCTATTTCCCCTTCAAATTGAATCTCAGGTTTTATGTGGACCTTAGATTGACCAACTTCTTCCACAGTGGTAGAAGGTGCAGTTAGCCTCTAAAGCTCTTTGGCTCCAAAGTATATCATGGCAGCATCAAGACTTGGCTGATCACGAATATCTCAACAAGAACTGAGAGAAGAAGCTGTAGAGATCTCTGAGCATTCTTGAATCAATTGTTAGAGTGACTTGAGATGGCTTAGAAGAAGTTGTGATAGGAGCCAAATATTTAGAAGTTAAAGATTAGCTTTATGGGTCCTCAGATTTTTGTCTCTGAATAGTCTCCCCCTTTTTGGTAGCATCATCCTGAGAGCTAGATGAGCTGGACGAAGAGGTCAAGGAGACCTGAACAGGCACATGCCTAACAGACCTCTTAATCTATTTCTCAGCTAGTTGAGCCTTGAGATTATCAATCTCAAGTTGCTGAGTGGCAGACCTTTCTTCTAAAGTCCTAACCTTGGATTCAAGGTTTGAGACTTTAGATAGTAGGTCTTTAATGAAGAGTTGCATGCTTTCCTCATCTTCTTTTGAAGAATCACAGGGAGATGAGGTAACATACCTAGTATGTTCAGCCTCACCACCAAATATGGTTTCTTGGCACCCTGGTTTCCCTTGCTTAGTGATGTCTCTTTTACTGTCATCAAAAGGCATGGTTGCCGTGATTTAGTCTCAGAGTCGTTACCACTGTCTATAGGGTCCATTGAGGCACCTTCTGTAGTGGCAGCTAAATCTGCATGAGTCCTCTCCACATTGGTGGGACTCACCTCAATAATGGTTTTCTGATAGGGGATAGAGTTAAGAGGTCTCTATAGACTCTGTTGATTTTGGAGAGGGTGTTGTAGATCAACATCATTGCCATAAAGAGATGTTATCTCTTCATCAGTTTTAAAGAGAGGGTCAGTGAAAAATAAGGAGGTTAAACCTACTAACCCGGGACCTTGGTCAATGTCTACAGGCATTGAGCCGCTGATTAGGTTGTCCGTTATTAGCTGCTCAGAGGAGTGTAAATACTCACCCTGAGGATTTTTAGATTGGGTAATAGACTCATGGGTTTGAGACTGAGGAGATTCAAGACCCATATTGAGGTCGATAGTGAAGGAAGGTGAGACCTCAGACTGAGTGGGAGCCTAATGTTCCACTCTAGCCTTTTTAGGTTGAATAGGAAGAGCTTGTTCAATCAGGGTAGATTGAAAAAGGGTTCATTTAGGGTGTCTTGTGTAGGAATGGTGATGCGAGGAGAATGTAGTGTTGGCATTATGGTTGCGGTTGTTGGTGTGGGTTCATCACCTGTGGGGTGAACAGGGATGTCACCAGGAGCGATGTGATCAGTCATACTAGGAGGTAGAGAAGTGTACCTTCTAGTGAAGTTGGTGGATACCCTTTTTAGTGTCTTGAAGATGGTTGGCCTCATGTAAGGAATAGATAGAATGGCTGCACAGACAAGCCGACTCTGGTACAGTTGATAATGTGCTGAAGAAATATAGGATACATAAAAAATGTTTCCCTCTGAAGAGTTCCAATGAAATTGAGCAGCACAAATCTTAAGTAGTTGAAGCGCAGGCCTCGCACCAATCCATGAACTAGGCACCCTAGTTCATATGGGATTTGATCCTATACCCTGGATTTGTTTGACAAATAGTGAAGGACAATGTGCAAGAGGAACTTCCAGTTGTAGGAGAAGTTGAATTTGTAGACGGCCAACCTACTCATGTCTCCACTATATCCCATGAGGATGTAGGTGTTGTCTAAATCTGCCTTGGGGAACTCAGTAGGGGCACCTTCATCATGAAGCTCCAGATGCTCCCTGATGAGTTGTTCAGAGATGACCAACTCTTAGCCACAAATGCGGGATCGTATTACACGAACCCCATTTAGGGTTTCAACCTGACCGTTTCCCCAAAATTCAGTCATGTGATTGACGTACACTATGGGTTAACAGTCAAGGCGGTGTAGTAGGATGATTGGGTGAGGAAGGAGATGATTTTAGAAAAGTCCGCATATCTTGAAGAGTCAAGAAGTGCGACATGGTTGTGTTGAGGATTTAGGGCCATTAGGAAGATGTGAAGGTAGAGCAGTTTGAGCTTGGGTGAATTTGGAAGCAAGGAAAATTTTGGGGCTATAAAATTGTGGTAAGAAGATGAGAGTGAATAGTCGGGACTATTTAATAGAGGGTGGAATAGCGGTAAAGTATTAGGATAAGGTGAAATGACAGTTTAGTGGATGAAGTGACAAGGGCGGTAAGGTTTAATTCAGTTAAATAATCCGACATCATTAACAAAATCTTTACTTTTTATAGTGCGGGGCCCAAGAGATTTCCCTTACACAAAAAATCTCTCTTCCAAATATAAAACTTTTCCGAAGGTAATTTGTCTTCCGAAGGCAATTCCTACTTCCGAAGGTAAAAGGTTAGTTCCGAGAGTAGAAATTGCTTTCCAAAGGGAGAGGTTTTGTAAGCTTTGGAAGTAGATCTAATATGAAAGCAATTGCTTCTTCCGAGACTAAAAACTCTTCCTAGAAGAAAATTATCCTTGGAGAAATTTTGCTTCAGAAGATATGAAGATAACTTCCGAGGGTTAATCTCTCCTTGGAAGAAATTTATACTTAGAAAATTTCAGAGAGATCTTTTGTAACAGGGCTTAGATTGTATTGACTAAAGACATTACATATTAAAAGGTTTTTAAAAGAGTTAAGCTAATCAATGTTTATCATCCCCATAGCAGTAATAAGATACTTAAATCTTTATTCATCAAAATCTTTGGTGAACAGATCAACATATTGTTCCTTTGAATCAACTTTGATTAGTTTAATTAGATTCTTCTCATGAACATCTCTAATGAAATGGTACCTGATATCAATGTGCTTTGTATTAGAGTTCACACCAGGATTTTCAGTGAGGGAGATAACACTGTTGTTATAAATATGGATAGGAGTGCTCATAAGGTATTCAGCTTCAGCAGTTGATGTAGAGACACAACAACATCCAACATCTAATTTTGAATCCACAACAGCTGAGCACAACAACTAGCAGTAGCAATATATTCAGCTTCAGCAGTTGATGTAGAGACATAAGATTGTTTTTGCATTACCATAAGATGATCCTTCCACCAAGAAATTGACATCCTCCAGATGTTGATTTCTTGTCAATGTTGCAACCACCATAGTCACTGTCAGAGTATCTATAGATTAAAATCATTGTTTCTAGGATACCAGAGACCTAGTTTAGGTGCTCCTTTAAGGTATATGAGGATTCTCTTAGTAGCAGCTAGGTGAGACACCTTTGGAGCAGCCTGATATGTTGCACAGATGCAAGTTGCAAACATAATATCAGGTCTACTGGCTGTGAGATACATCAGAGAACCAATAATCGCCCTATATTGATGTTGATCAGTATCCTCCCCCTCTAGGTCAGGACAACGATTATGGTTTCTGGGTATGGGTGTCTTGGCTGGCTTACAATCTTTAATCTCAAATCTTTCTAAGATGTCATCGACATATTTTGATTAATTAATGAAACCCTTCCTTCAGTTGCTTCACCTGAATTCCAAGGAAAAAAATCCATTTTTCCCATGGAACTCATCTCAAACTTCTTCTTCATAATGCTTTCAAAGTCCTTACACATTTGATCATTTGAAGAACCAAATATGATGTCATCAACATAGACTTGAACAAGCAAAATGTCCTTACCAGACTTCCATATGAATGAAGTCTTGTCAATAGTTCCTCTAGTGTAGCCATTCTTAAGGAGAAACTGAGACAGGGTCCCATACCACAGCCTTGGTGCTTGTTGCAGCCCATATAGAGCTTTATCCAATTGCACACATAGTGAGGATGCTATGGGTCTTCAAATCCTGGAGGCTTGCACACATATACTTCCCTATCTATATCCCCATATAGAAAGGCACACTTGATATCAAGCTGGTAAACAGTAAAGTTCTTGGAAGCAACATAAGCAAGGAAGATCTTAACTGCCTCATGTCTTGCAACAGGTGCAAAGACATTAGTATATCAATTCCTTCCTCTTGAGTGTATCCTTGAACTACCAGTCTTGCCTTGTTCTTGATGATCAAGCCTCTGTCATCTCTTTTGTTCCTGAAAACCCATTTAGTGCCTATTGGTACTTTACCAGATGGTAGCAGACATAGGTTCCAAACCTTCTATCTTTTGAATTGAAGCAACTCCTCTTGCATTGATTCAACCCAACCACCATCTTTCAAGGCATCTTCTACCTTCTTGGGTTCCATCTGGGATAAGAAGCATGAGTACAAGCAGACATTCCCATGATGAGTCTGCCCTCTTGTTCTCACACCTCCAAAGACATCCCCAATGATGTTCTCAGCTAGATGAGTGTTGTGAATCCTTAAACAAGGAATCACTTCCAGTTACAAAGATAAGTTCAGATTAGACATATTTTGCTCAGGAACTGGAACACTTTGTCCAGCTGTTGTTTCAAATTCATTCAATGAGGACTGATTGAATGAATGAGAAACATCATCAATTGTTGCCTGTGAAGTAGCATTATTAGTCACCTGTTCCTTCAAAATGCTACCTCCCTTAGCTTGGTGTTGTGATGGATCACCTGATGAGTTTTGAGGATCAGCAGGTGATTCACTGGTTGAAGCTTCACTATTCCTTGATATAGATATACTTTCTGATCTGTGAATAGTGGGAGCTTGATTTATCGCACCTCTTGGAGAACTTGGAAGAGGTCTGGTAGCTTAAATAGTTGATTAGCATCAGTATTAGCATCATTTTGAGCACCTGTTCCAACTGAAACATTCTCATAAGAAGGTTTAGAATAGTTTGGAAACAATTCTAAATCAAGATATGATCAGGGCCCCTTCCCCTAACACAAGGAGTGTGCTCATTAACAACTATATTGGATGATTCCTCAAATTGTTGATTCTTAATGTTGTATACTCTGTAAGCTTTGGAGCTAGAAAAGTATCCAACAAAGATAGCATCATCTGACTTTTAAGCAAATTTTTCTAATTGTCCTTTGTGTTAAGTATGGTACACTTGTTGCCAAAGGATTAGAAAGCCAATGAACGGTGGCCTCTTGTTCCATAGCTCATAAGGGGTTTTTCCATGTGGCTTAACTACAAGAACTCTATTCTGCACATAGCATGCAGTGCTAACTGTCTCTGCCCAGAATGTTAGAGGTAGTTTGGAATCAGCTAACATAGTTCGAGCAGCCTCAACAAGGGTCATGTTCCTCTTCTCAGCAACACCATTTTGTTAAGAAGTTTTGGGAGCACTATATTGTCTGGCAATCCCTTTTGAGTTACAAAACAAGTCAAGAATGAAGTTCTTAAACTCAGTCCCTTGATCAGTCTTAATAATCTTAACCTTATGATCAATTTGATTTTCTATTTTAAGAATAAAAGATTTTAATGTTTTAGCAGTTTCTTCTTTAGTTCTTAAAAAGAATACCCATGTAAATCTTGTAAAATCATCAACTATCACAAGGTAGTATGATTTCCTTCCAATGCTCATATACTTGTCAGACCAAAAAGATCCATGTGCAATAAGTGTAATGGAGTAGTAATGGAGTTAACACTTTTGGATTTATGAGAGGCCTTGTTTGCTTCCCTTTTAGGCATGCAACATAGTTGTCTTTGCAGAAAAATTACTTTTCAGGCAAACCATGTACCAAGTTATTTTTAGCCAATTTATTCATTTTCTTAAAATTTACATGACACATAAGTTTATGCCAAAGTGTTGACTCATCACTATCAGCTTTGGAAAGAAAGCATGATACTTCACCCATTGGGGAAGCATTGTTCATATCCAGCTTGTACATATCCCTTTCCTGGGAGATCTAAGAAGCACCAATTCAGGAGGAATTGTCATCCCTGGTTGAGGATAATGCACTCATGCTCTGTATCTAGTTCTTTTGATCACAAAACTGAGAAACACTTAACAGATTATGTTCAAGCTGTTTGACAAAGTTAACTTTGTCAACTTTTAACTTAACATTGGATATACTCCCTATGCCAGAAATATATCCTCCGGCCTCACCTCCAAATTGGACAGGACCTCCATCATAATGTTGAAACTATTGAAGGAGAGATTTGTTCCCTGTCATGTGCCTGGAGCATCCACTGTCTACAATCCAGACATTGTTGTTCTAGTCATATGGATGTCCCTGCACATAAGATGAGATTATTAGTTTTCATTGGAGACCCAAGCCTTGTTGGTCTTGGGTTCCTCCCAAGATAGTGACATATTTGAACCAAATGTTAAGCATTGGGTTCAATGGATGTCTTTGAAGAAGAGGTTTATGCTGTGACATCTTTCTTGATCTTCCAATCCATCCTTTGCTTGATCATGGAAGATGTACTTGTAGAAGCTTTTGCAGCATGGCATTCTTCCGAAGCTTCTTTATTTTCGAAAGAAGCTTTCACCACCTTTTCTTTCGAAGCAGTCTTCTTCTAGGATGGTTTCAAGGGAATTTTCTTTTTCTTCAGAATTTTAACTACTTTTGCTTCCGAATCCATTTTCCATTTGGAAGAAGGAGTTTCTTCCGAAGACAACCTAGCTTTAGAAACTATCTTTCCCTTTTTCATCACTTGGACCAACTGATAAGGTCCAAACGAGAAACCTTCCCTGACTCCTTCCTTTCTAACATTATTTGCATAATGTGTGCTAGCAGGATTGTAGTAACAATCTTTAGCCATGTGGTTTTGCAAACCACACATTATGCATGTAATGTTAGTCTTTTGGGAGCTTCTAGGTTGATGTATCTTAGTCTTTTGTCTCTTTGTCAGCAACCTTGCCCTTCAATTTCTGATCCTTTGGTAGGACAGGAGTGCTGGTACTACAATCCTTTCCTAAATCAGAAGTACCTATCACCTGGAATCCAGCTGAGATAAGGACATCCTTTTGTTTTGGGTCAATCATCAGCTTAGACTCAACCACCTTTTTAGCAGTTCTTTTGGCAGCTTTAGCTCTGCTTCTTGGGCTTTGGTGGTAAGGGTTTGATCTTCACTGGGAGAGGTGGGTGGATTTACCTGTTCGTTTCCTGTGGTGGCCACTATTGTTGCATCATTCTTCAACTCATGTGAAGAAGGGTCAGCAGATGGAACCTCTTGCTCTTCAGTTGTATCTAGGTTGTCTTATGGACTTATAAGAATGTGGTAGAGAAATTTCATTGGTCCCCAACCCTCCTTTATTCTTGTAATAGATTTTGGAGTGGGAGGATGATGCAATAATAGCTTGGAAGTTTTGCTCAGAAATAGCATACTTCCTGGCTTGAGCCTCAGCGGTGACAAGCTGGGCTTGAGTCTCAGACAATTTGGATATAAATCCTTTATTGAGTTGGTGTGTTCATGTTTTAATAGAGAAACAATTTTCTCTAACTCTTCAATTTTCTTTAGATAGTCATGTTCTGCCCTTTTAAAATCAGATTTCAAAACATTTAAAGACTCAATAATAGATTTAATTTCCCTATTATAGTCCTAATATAATTTAACCTTGCTTACAGTCAGGAGTACAGAGATGTTCATATACCTGGTTATCATCTGTCCGGCCATGAGAGCTTGAGCAGGAGTCACATCCTGAACCATAAAGCTCCAGTCAACTTCTTGAGCCATTGCAGCTGTTTCAATTGACTTCCAGTGGGCTTTGATGAAGAGGGATGTGTGAAGGCCTATGGGTTCCCGGGTTTGATTTGGGAGCCTTGCATTCCTTGAAAAGTGACCAAGTTGGTTACAGTTGTAACATTTGGCCTTGGTCTTGTCAAACCCAAACTTGCTAGCAGTTGGGTTTTGAGGAATTGCCTTCCAGTTCTTTTAAAGAACTTCTCCACTCTATAGGTTAAAAGAGCCATCTGTTGGACGATATCCACATACTCTACATCATCGGGACTGAAACACTCTAGATCATCAAAACAGTATTGAAAATCACCAGAGTGCCCACTTCCTGAGACAAAGGCACAACTTTCCTGAAAGGAGTTGTGCTGAGCCTATTGAAACCTTGGAGTCTCAGGGAAAGTGATGTATGATCCAGAAGAGCAGGATGGTTATGGTTGTATGTCAGGTATTGCTGAGGTTGTGGGGGTACTGAGTCTTCAGCAACCATTAAAGCGTTGCTAGCAGGAAAATTCAAAGGTCTGCTTGTTTGGTATCACTTCTTACTCTCCATCTCCAACCGGTATCCATCAAGGATGCTATAGAGTTCAGTCATGGTAAGAGTGTTCAAGTTCTCTGTCCTCTTGATAGAGACACAGTAGAATGCCCACTCATTTGGAAGAGCACTCATGAACTTTCTTGTGAGATCTCTAAGTTCAAGAGTGATCTTCACAGACTGAAGTGAAGAAATAAGATCCATGTACCTGAAATACTATTGGTGGAGGGTCTCTCCAGCAATATAAGTGATGTTCTCGAATATAAGTGAGTCCTTCTTGGAGTCGTTGGAGCTTGAATACATTTGAGCAAGTGCATCAAAGAATTCTTTAGCAGACTTACAATGCTCAAACCCCACCATGATGGAGTTAGGTATTGCAATCATCAGAATGGTCATTACATTGCTGTCAACGTCCATTTTCTTCCGGTCTTCATCAGAATAATCTTCAATAGCTTTTTCTATCATGGCACTGTTTCCACCAGGCGCTGCCACCTTGGGTTTATACGGGCCGTTGACAATGGAGTTCCATATTTTGGTGTCTTGGTATTTGATGAAGCCTTCTATTCTTCTGCTCCAAGACCTAAAGTTTTCAGGAGTAATGATGGGAGCTTTGGTCATGGTTCCCATCTCTACTTCAGATTTGTTAAGAGCCATTTTTGTGAGAGTTGTAAGGAGGAGTGAAAAAGAAGTTGATTTGGATGGTTAGATCTCACAATCAAGAGCCTAAAGAGCTCTCACACCAATTGTAGGATCGGTCTGTGTCACTAAACACTTGATTTTCTCGCAAACTCAATTAAACAACACTTTTGATGAAAGAAAAGTCTTTAAGAGTTGATAACAATATAATAAGTAATAATAAAACACATGAAGTAATTTTCAAGGTACTGCATATATTGGTTCTCAACTCAAATATTACAAGACTCTTACAAGCATATATTTATGTTACAATAAGAAACTATATATAATACTATCTACACTCGGATATACTTTGATACCAGCTGGAATCCTCTAACTAAAGCATATACTACAAAGCTATAGTTTAAGGTATCTCAGATAAGACTTTATTTGAGATATGGTAGCCAGGACATGTTCCTGACTTACCTTTTGTCACCAACTCAAGTTGGTAACCTATTAACATAAAAAGGTGAACAATGGAATAAAGTATGGTCAACTACATGGCTTTTTGAGAAAACGCTATGCAGTATCAGAGATCTGCAGCGGAGTATCAGAGACCATACTTATGTCCACTGGTTCATAGCACTGACTTCCGAAGGTTAAATGGCTTCGGAAGAACAAGTACTTCCGAAGCCACTTATACTTCGGAAGAGGCTCCTTCTTCCAAGGCTTGAGAACTTCTTCTTTCTTCATACTTCAGAAGTAGTCTTCTGATTTCTTCCTTTGAGACTTCATCTTCGGAAGTGAATACTTTATCTTTGGAAGTAGAGCTTTGCCTTCGAAAGTGGAAATTTTACTTTTTCTTCGGAAGAACTCTACTTCCTTCGGAATTCCACACTTGGCTTCGGAAGCCTTTGTAAGCAGCACCAAAATTTGTCTAAGTGATTTGGTTTTGGTTGCACCAGCCTTCTTCTTGATCCAACAGTATATATATTATATGTAATTATGTATATATATGTATATATATGTATATAATATGTATATATATGTATATATATATATGTATATATATATGTATATATATGTATATATATAGTATATATATGTATATATATATATGTATATATATATATATATATGTGTGTTAAATATATATACGTATATAATAATATACGTATATATATATATATACGTATATATATATATATATACGTATATATATATACGTGTATAATATATATACTGTATATATAATATCTAATATAATATCTATATGTATACCTATATGTATATATACGTAACATATATACGTATATATATATACGTGTGTATATATATATTATATATATATATATACACGTATACGTATACGTATATATATACATATTCATATATATATAGACATAATTTGGTTTTGGTTGCACCAACCTTCTTCTTGATCTAACAATATATATATATATATATGTATATATATGTATATATGTATATTATATGTATATATATATGTATATATATGTATAATATGAATGTATATATATATAGATATATATATATATATATATTATATATATATGTTGTGTGTGTGTGTGTATATATATACGTGTATATTAATATATGTATATAATACGTGTGTGTATATATACAATATTAGATATACGTATATAATATACGTATATATATAATATATATCTATATATACGTATTATATATACGTTATATATATATACACGTGTGTATATATATATATATATATATTAGGTTAATCATTTTAATAAGCTAAAAGTTAAAGAGGTGTTTGATCTGTTAAGACACGATTGTTTTCGTCTCTTCAACGTGTTGGCCTGTTAATGACAAGAAACCTGTTAAGATCAAACATAAAACATGTTAACTTCATGTCGTGTCGTGTTGTGTTAACAGGTTTAATGTTAGAAATTGTCATCCCTATGAAATGATTATAATAACCGGTAAAAAATTAAGTTATCAAATAAAACAACCAATCGTATCGCTCCACATGTCAGTCCCTCGCCTACGTGCCGAGGAAAAGCCATAATCCTTGCTTAGGAAAATGTGACGGCGAGAAAAAAACCATAATCCCTCGCCCACGTGTCAATTTTTGGGACCCCCTCGCTGACGTGTCTTATCACTCGCTGAATCCACGAGGGATTATGGGAATCTCTCGCTCAAAATTTTAATATATATCTATATATATATATATATATATATATATATATATATATATATATATGTGTGTGTGTGTGTGTGTGTGTGTGTGTGTGTGTATGCGCGCGCGCTGTGCGTGTGCGCTTGTGATTTTAACCAAAAAATCGTATTTTTGTTTATTTATTGTTTTTTTAAATATTAAAAATTTAATTTAATTTGATTTTCTCATATATAATATAATGTTTATCCTTAAAAATTAAGCAAGAATATTATTTTGAAAACGACAAACATGAGGAATTATATAATGGACAGCGGAGCTATAACAAAACAACATATTATTCATTGACAAATAACATTAAAAATTGGTTTCAACGTTAAGAACAACATTCAAAAAATAAAATAAATCTTTATCATAAGATATACCAATAAAATAAGTATAAGTAGACATTTTTTAATAACTGTATATAACTTTGAATTCTCAGTTGTAAATAAATAATATTTTTCAATTAATCATATGTTATAATACTAGATAAATTAAGAACATGTAAACACATTTATCTTTTATTGGTGGATACTCTTCAACAACGTTTATAAAATGTGTAAGGCCCCGTTCCGGGACGCTTACAGTTGGATCCTCATCGCACATAAAACATATAATTACATTTTTCTTATGAAAATATTGCAGCGGAAACATAAAAAATATAACTTTTCATATCATTACAAATGCTTTTGCAAGTTAATACAAGCGTTCATTTCAAAACATCATTCGTTCGCAATACAATGCAAAAACATTAACAATAGAATGCCATCCAAAAGAGCTAAGTAGCCGCCTCGTTCCATCCTCAGCAACGTTTACCTGCCAACTGAAAACATATAAAAGTTAGCGTAGCTGAGTGAGTTCTAGTTTTACAATAAAACATATATTTCAATCGTTAATACCGTTCTTTACTTTCTTTCAGAATTAAACTGTGCTTTTCATTCGTTCATGATCATACATCATACGTACATACAGATAATATCATTATTATCTTCCATTACATTCATTAACTTCGTCCATTTTATACGTTCGTCCTTTCAAGTCTGTTGCGACAACAGGGTCGCTCACCTCATTAACAATCACAACTATTTGCATGCTATCCGAGTCTGTTGCAACCATAGAGTTGCTCACCCCAATTGCCACTTTCATGATAGCACACTATCCGAGTCTGTTGCAACCATAGGGTCACTCACCTCATGGCAACTTCACGATAGCTCGCTATCCGAGTCTGTTGCACCCATAGGTTGCTCACCCCAATTGCCACTTTCAATGATAGCATGCTATCCGAGTCTGTTGCAACCATAGGTTGCTCACCTCATGGCAACTTCTCGATACCACACTATCCGAGTCTGTTGCAACAACTGCGTTGCTCACCTCAACTATGTGCTTGCAAGCCTTTCCTTCGTTCATACGTCATTAAATAATGCATGCATTCTTACTTTGTGTTCCTCTTTCATTATCTTTCACTTTACGTTACATAATACTTTATTCATTCATTCATTAACATGACATGTTAAGCCATAGGAAAGATAAACATACATCACATCAGGAACATATCATACAATCATACATAACCACCAATCATACATCACATCAACAACATAATGACTTCAAAAAGTCAACTTACATTGCCCCCGGTAACCTCCCAAGTCAAAGCCTACATTACACTTTTTCCCCCAAAAATCAGAAAAATATCCTAAGTCCTTAGGTGTATGGGCACTATGCACGTGCATGGGCACTATGCAGACGCATGGGGAACACTTAGGCGCATGGGCAACTTTCAGGCGCATGGGCACTATTGGGGCGCATGAGTGCCTAGACACGTGGAAATCCTAGACGTCTAGACACTTAGTCAATTCCAGCCAATTCTAGGCGCATGAGTACTATTCAGGCATATGAACTTAGGCGTATGGAAATCAGTCGCATGGACACTTAGGCGCATGGGCCACTTGGGCGCATGGGCACTATTAGGGCTCATGGCCCAGCACTTAGTCGTCCGACTAATATTTCGAGGCGTATGGACCACTGTTCAGGCGCATGGGTTATACTTAAACATTTCTAAGGAAATTTCAAGCGCATGAGTCTTATCTAGGCGCATGAACCTTCTGTGTAACATGTTTCTAGGATGATTTCGAACCCAAATCATCAAACCCATCTATTCTAAGCTTACCAAGGCTATTCTAAACAAGAACAACCTATAAGCATCTAAGAATCATCATCCAACATGCATAATACATACGGGCATACATACTCAAACATTATAAAAATCGTTTTAATACCTTTCAGCCCCAAAGGTGTTTAAAACAAGTAGAAACCGGGGTCTAGAAACTCACCTGGTGCAACTTGGGTGTATCTTCCTTCTAACCCTTTTGCAAATGAGCTTAAACACCTAAAAACCCCACTGAACCCACACCCGAACACACACAAACATATAAGCATAAACACGAGACCAAAACCCAACACAAACACTTAAAAACCACGAATTCATACCTTAAATTTGACCTTCTTCTTCTTTTTCTTCTTCTTTCGAGAGTTTCTGCTCTCTCTCTCTCTCAATCCGAATGAAAGCGATGTGAAGGGGAGGGTGGGCGGCCATGCCCACCTTTACACTAACTTTTGAAAGATTTTTTCCTTTTGGACACTTTTAGTCCCTCCACTTGGACTTTATTGCTTTTCTGTCTTTTATTCTTCATTTCTTGTCCTTTTTTTTAAATAACCCGGTTTTACAAGTCCACCCCCCTTATATGGGTTTCGTCCCCGAAACCTGTTATTCCTCAAACATACGAGGATAATGCTGCCTCATCTCCTCCTCAGTTTCCCATATAGATTCGGATCCCTTCCCGTGTTTCCACTGTACGCGCACAAAAGGAACCACTTTATTCCTCAGTCTCTTCTCTTTATAATCGATGATTGCCACTGGTTGCTCCATATATTAAACCTTTCGTCTACTTTGATATCCTCCAGTGGAACTATCATGTCTTCATCAACTAAGCACTTTCTCCGAAAAGATACATGGAATGTCGGGTGAATTCCACTTAACTCATCTGGTAACTCCAACCTATAGGCCACCTCTCCTATACGAGCGATGATTCGGAAAGGGCCTATATACCTTGGGCTCAACTTGGTCCTCTTCCTGAACCGGATAAAACCCTTCCAAGGTCAGACTTTCAACATAACCCGATCACCCACCTGGAACTCGATCGGTCTGCCTCGTTTATCGGCATACGACTTCTGTCTATCTTTGGCTACCTTCATAAAGGCTTTAATCTTTTCTAACTTCTCAGTCGTAGCCTCGATCACCTCGACACCTCCCAATTCTTTCTGCCCAATGTCTCCCCAACATACGGGTGTTCTACATCTTCTACCGTATAGCATCTCGTATGGTGGCATGCCAATACTCGCATGATAACTGTTGTTGTATGAGAATTCAGCTAACGGTAAGTGGTCATCCCAACTTCCCCCAAAATCAATCACACATGCCCGAAGCATGTCTTCCAGTTCTGAATGGTCCTTTCTGACTGACCATCAGTTTGGGGATGATAAGCCGTGCTAATATGTAACCTCGTCCCCATGGCATCGTGGAATTTCTTCCAGAATTTAGAGGTAAACTGGGTGTCACGATCAGACACAATGGACACTAGCACACCATGACGAGTTGCAATCTTCTTGATGAACAGGTCAGCCACCTCTCGATGAATATGTCTCGCAAATCGGTAGGAAGTGGGAACCCTTCGTCAAACGGTCAACAATCACCCATATGGCATTGTACCCCTTCGGAGTACGTGGCAGCTTCATAATGAAATCCATGCTGATGTGCTCCCACTTCCATTCCGGTATATCCAAAGGTTGGATCTTCCTATATAGCTTTTGATGCTCGGCCTTCACTTGCAAACAAGTAAGACACTTACTCACATACCCCACCACATCGCGCTTCATACCCGGCCACCAATAATCCTTCTTCATATGTTGATACAATTTTGTGGCACCAGGGTGGATGGAGTATCGAGTTTTGTGGGCTTCATCCATTATCTTCACCCTTAGATCCCAAAAACGAGGAATCCACACTCGTACAAATCGGTTTTAACACCGAGTGTGTTTTCACCCACTTCCCCAACCATACCTGTCATCCTTTCAGAGTTAAGATGATCTTCTTTAGTGCCTCATCCTAAAACTCTTTGACTTGCTTCATCACATTGGAGGTCATGATTAGTTGGTATGCTTTCACCCGAATTGGCTCGGATCTCTCCTTTCGGCCAAGGGCATCAGCCACCACGTTGGCTTTGCCCGGATGATAGTGGATCTCACAGTTATAATCTTTTATGAGATCCAACCACCTCCTCTGCCTCATGTTCAGGTCCTTTTGCTCGAAAAAATACTTCAAGCTCTTGTGGTCAGTGAAAATGGTACACTTCGTCATGTAGAGATAGTGCCTCCAAATTTTCAACGCAAAGACCACGGCGGCTAGCTGCAAGTCATGAGTGGATAATTGACCTCATGAACTTTCAACTATCGGGATGCATAGGCTATAACCTTCCTCTCTGCATTAACACACCCCAACCCTGAGTAGGAAGCATCTGAATAGACCACCAAATCCTCGCTTCCTTTGGGTAATGACAGAATAGGAGCTTGAGTCAACCTTGCCTTTAACTCCTCGAATGCTTTCTCTTGAGCTTGACCCCATATAAACTTCACATCTTTTCGGGTCAACTTGGTTAGTGGAGAAGCGATCTTGGAAAAGTCTTGAATGAACCTTCGATAATATCCCGCCAACCCCAAGAAACTACGAATCTCGGATCGCGTTTTCGGAGACTTCCATTGCATCACTGCCTCCACATTTGCAGGGTCTACCATGATTTCATCAGGTTCACCACATGACCCAAGAATTGAACTTCGCGCAACCAGAACGCGTACTTGGAGAATTTGGCATATAACTTCTCCCTTCTTAATGTCTCCAACACCTCCCAAATATGACCGACATGCTCTTCTTCACTCTTCGAGTAGATCAGAATATCATCAATGAACACAATCACTGATCTATCTAACATAGGCCGGCACACCCGATTCATCAAATCCATAAAGGCAGCTGGCACGTTAGTTAGACCAAAAGACATAACGAGGAACTCATAGTGTCCATAACGCGTACGGAAAGCTGTCTTAGGAATGTCTTGTTCTTTCACCTTCAATTTATGGTAGCCAGATTGAAGGTCTATCCTTGAAAACCAACTAGCACCCTGGAGCTGATCAAACAGATCATCAATTCTTGGTAAGGGGTACCGATTCTTCACCGTCAACTTGTTCAGCTCTCGGTAGTCGATGCACATTCGCATACTTCCGTCCTTTTTCTTTACAAACAATACCGGAGCACCCCACGGAGAGATACTCAGTCGAATGAATCCCTTATTCATCAACTCCTACAATTGACTCATGAGTTCCTTCATCTCAGTTAGAGCTAATCGATATGGTGCTTTGGCAACGGGTTGAGCACCGAGTATCAAATCGATTTGGAACTCAATCTCGCGATCCGGTGGCACGCCAGGTAAGTCTTCTGGGAATACGTCCGGAAAGTCGCACACCACTGGTACCTCGAATAATTGCGGTACCGACGCATCCACATCTTTTATGTAGGCCAGTAGGCACTACATCCACGTCTTATGCACTTCCCCTCCACTGCCATCGAAATCAAACTGCCATTGGGTGCAACTAATCGAATCATCTTCTTGCGACATACGATGTTTGCTTCATAGGTTGCTAACAAGTTCATCCCTAGTAGTACATCAAATCCACCTAGGGGCATCACGTGTAACCTAGCAGCAAACCTATGACCTTCTAGTTCTATGGCACAGTCCTCTATCATATCAGTAATTCTAGTGGACTTACCAATAGTAGTTTCTACATCGAATGGTGCACTGACCTTTCAACTACTAATAGGCAACTTAGCACAGAACGTAGTGGAAATAAAACTCCTGCTAGCACGGGAATCAAACAATACAGAGGCATTAATTTGGTTTACTAGAAACATACCTGACACAACATCGGGATCAGCTCTGGCTTCCTCCTGGGTCATAGTGTAAGCTCTAGCACTTGCCCTCTACCCTCCTCCATCCGGCTTCTTATGTCCCTCTCCCGAGCTCTCCGCCCTCGGCTTCTTACAGTCTCTAGCGATGTGGCCAGGCTTGCCACACCTGAAGCATACATTCATTCCCATCCTACATTCACCAGTATCCTCCCTTCCACATTTGCCATAGTTTTTCAACCCTGCACCAGATGTGACCACACGTCGGTCACCCACCTTCGCCACCTTACTGTTTGGAGTGGCTCCACCACATCCAACCGTTTCCATTCCAGTTCCGGTCACCACCACCCTTCTTGTTCACCCCAGCCACCACCACCTCGCGCTCATCATATAATCTACGATCCAAATCAACCGCCGACCTAAAAGTGCTCGGCCGGCGGCAATCATATTCCTACGAATATCCGCCGGCAGCCCCTGGATGTATCTCTTAATCTTTTGTGACAGTGGCATCACTTGATCGGGCACCAGCCGCGTCATTTCATTAAATTTTGTAGTGTACTGCTGGTGTGTCACTGTTCCCGCCTCCAGCTGCAGGAACTCTCTTTCTACCTTATCCATCTCTCTGTGGGGACAGAATTCCTCAATCACTAACTTCTTCAATTCAGGCCATCTCTTTCTCCCAATGGCCATGCTACCCTTGGCTTGGACAATGTTGTCCCACCAGCACAAAGCCGAGTCCATAAAAGAGTGGGTAGCGATTTCACCTTCTGATTTTCACGGCACTCACTGATATCGAGAACAACCTCCATTTCCCTCACCCACAGGTGAGCAGCAGCAGCAGTGCCATTTCCATCGAAGGTAGGGGCCCACATCTCATAAACGCCCCGTAGTTACAGCCTCGTGCCGCCTCAGGCACATGCCCTTCTTCCTCCTCTTCATTATCAGAGAGAACCATTTCCGGCTTCGGTTACTCTCGTTCTCCTGAGGACCTGTTCCTCTCCTTTCTATCCCATTCCCGTACTGCTTTGATAACTTTGGTAACTACAGACGGTAAGATTGTCTGCATGACCTGATGAACTTCTTCCATAACAGCATCCTTTACTGAGGCTCCCAGATTGGTGCTCTCGTCGCTACCCTCCGGATGAGGGGTCTCTGGTTCTTCATGAGCCACTTTCTCCACTCTGGGTCTCCCTCTCTTGGGCCGCGGAGCAGCACCATGACCTCCACCACGAGAGGCTTTCGAAGATCTACCGCCAGCCATCCTCTAAACACACACTATAAGATTCAAACACTAACGCGGTCATTCAAGATAATAGCTCAGTTTATGTCAAGTATAGTAAGTCCCTAATTACAATGGCCAATTGTTATTAGCCACTTACTTTACTCTTCATACCCTAAGCATGTCCTATCCTGACTTAATCAGTATCTAAATATACTAAGAGCACATAAGTCAAATAGCATGCGCACATAATACCGATTAATATTAAGAAAAGACATACCTGATGGCACGTAGCTACTCGGGCTGACATCCCTCTATTTGTTCCTTTTTAGTTTAAGTTCAGGTTTAAATGTTTATTTAACCCAATTCTCTTAAACTTTGGCTCTGATACCAACTTGTAAGGCCCCGTTCCCGGATACCTCAAAGTTGGTCAATCACAGCAGTTAAAACATTAAGCATTATAATTATACAAACTTAAGCAGTGGAAATAATTTATCAAAACCCATTCATTTCATTTAAAACACTGTTGTTGAGCAATACATCATCGTTTAACTGATTACAAAAGAATTGTTTTACTGCATTACAAAACAACAGCAACATAAAATACGAATGGATGTCAGTCTTTCTCTTCCGAGTGGCTTCACCCTCGTGCCATCCTCAGCAATACTTACCTGCCAACTGAAAATGTATAAAGTCAGTGTTGCTGAGTGAGCTCTAGTTTTAAAAGTAATAAAAACTATCTATATGTTGTATATGAAAAATACTCTTTCTATGAAATACAACTCTTTACTGTGTATGCGAGCACACATTAACTATATGAACAAATACTATTCGTTCTCTTTACTGTATGCCTTTTTACTCTGTATTCTGTTATCTTTATCTTTCTCTTTCTGTATGGACCAATGATGTGACAACCGGTAATTTCAGGTCAATACCCGACATTGACTTGGTTATAATTACACCTATAATACTTGATTTTCAATTGATTCCACTTTTGAAGTCGTTTTATGCATTGCAAAAAAATCATGTATTACATTCCATGCATCGGTGATTTGGCATAATTACCATTTTTACACGCGATACAACCGGCACACACGAACATTGGTGATAATTAATTTATATGTACAAATAAATACTTTAAGGTATTTCAAAGTAATTTAGATTCCATTGTTTCCAAGTATTTTAGATTTCAATTAAATACATTGGAAAACTTAAAATAACCTTAACGCGTAACTAATATTTACCCGGATAAAACGCGTATAACGCACTACTACATACACAAGTTATTATTAACATATATCAATATTATTATATGTGACCTTATATGATTTATTATAATAATTTTTATGTATTTTAAGAAGTAACAAGTAAAAATATAAAATATATAGAAATTGTCAAAATAGAAGAAATTCCACTCAAATACAAAAAAAAAGATTGAAAATCAACCCCCCCCCTCTCTTTGACCGTCCCCCCCCCTCACCTTTCTTTTCTTCTTCCTCTCTTGTCAAATCCTCACAAGACAAGATGTCTTTTGTGAGCTCAAGAATTGCCATTTTGGTGTTAAGGAAAAATTTATGAAAAAATTACATGATTCCTTTTCCATATGTGTGAGTTCCTTTCCCTATGGTTGACTAAGAGCCAAAGTGATGAGTTTTTGAAGATTACAAATACAAGCAACATTCACACTTCATCCACACAAATCACCAACACACTCTTCTCCCTCTTTCATCCTTTAATTTTCGGCCAAGGCATCACCACCCTCACTTCACCATCTTTCAAAACTCATCTTCTATAAATCTAAGTGTTTCAAGTGCTTTTGGGTAAAGATCAAGCAATTTTTTAAGCTTCCAAGCATCCTACAACATCTTCTCTACTTTTCCTTGGTTGGTTCTTAGTTCAAAGGATCAAGTCTTCTTTTTTTCTTGCATTTCAAGACTACCATCTCTTTCTCCTTGCTTGTTTAAGTTAGCATCTTGTTTCTAATCTTCTATACATCACCATGATGTGTTCATGTTCACTAACTCATCCAAAAGTGCTCTAGCAAAGTTTAGAAAGTAACAAAACATGTAAGACAATTTCTGGCAGATTCATGTTCTGTGTTTTCGACACCATAACTCGACCTAAACATGGTGAAACGAACAGTTTCTTGAGCCTAACATTAACTTTAGGATGTCTAGTTTTTAACTCATCCAACCTTGAAATTTTTAGATGAGTACAACCTGTCCAAAGCGTACAAACATGATCAAAGTGTTGAACCTGAATTTTTGGCAGAACAGACAGGACAGAAAGATTGAGGTATACGTTATGCTTAATGTAATCAAATGGAGATTTTCATTCTATGGTAAGTTAGCTTAACGTGTTAGGTTTAAAAGTACTATAGGCTCTATTTGTGAATGTAAGGTTTGGCTCCCCAAAAAGGTGAAATCCAAAGACATGTACAGAAAAATGCTGCACTGACATCTGTTGCCTCATGACCCATTTCGAGACACTTAAACATTGTTAAATACTACAAGATATACTTTTTTGGAAACCTAAAACATAGATCTAGATGTGGTAAAAATATCAGATTTTATAAAAATTTCTTGTACAATGAAAAGAGGATGTCAACCAGACCTAAAAATCCTCTTGTTTCTATCTAATGTCCATATTTATATAAAGTACACTTTTGGAGGTATTTGATGAAAAAAAACTCATACACATAAAAAGTATAATGCTATTATACTTAATATAAAACCCATCCAATACATTATGTGTTTTTATGAAGATAACTATAAAGACAAGAATCTAAATAAAACATTAACGGCTCAACGTGTGTAACTAGTCAAGTGACATTTATAAAACTAACTTTGTGGATGAGTTATGCATGACCATCTAGGTTAGTAATCATGACCTCATGAATATATTGTGATTTTCTTTAGGAGATTCCTAGACCAATCATACGTACAGACTATTGCTAGAATTTACGCGTGCATTACAGGTGAGTTTCACGACCCCATTTTACTTATTTCCTTTTGGGGGAGATTACATGCAAACTACTATTTTCCAGGACATATTTACTTGTTAATGATTCACATGTTATATAAGTTGTTTACTTACCGTATAAAGTCCCCTGTTATTGGACCGTTAGTTTATTTCCCAAAGCAAGGTAATCATGGATAGTATTATTGGGTTTGACTACCCCCACCCGGATTAATTACCCTAATCTTGACTAGAGGTCTAAATGGTGCATTATTAGCCTGTTCACACTCATGCTTACGCTTGGCATGGGTAGGGGCAATCTGTTACAGTTACAGTCTAGCTTTGGTTGCGGTGATTATATAATATTGTAGTATTGTATGATCAACAATCAAATCATGGAAAGACTTGTGGTCCATTACACTGTTTACTATTACTTTCAAACCTGTGAACTCACCACTTTATGTTGACATATTTTCATGCATGTTTTCTCAGGTATTAACATTTGCATCAAGTTAAGCTAGCTTGGTCCACATCGCATTTAGGGCCATTCATGTTGTTCGGGACATTTATTGTTGAATTTGTCATCTTTTGAAAACAATCACATTACCTCTACTACTTCCGCAATTCAACTCTGAAACAATTATGTATTTTAAGCATATTTACATCGTATGTTTACTAAACCATGTAGTGGTCGATCAATGACTATGGTTTCCATGACGTTCACGCCCTGCGGGAAACTGTCGTGATTGGGGGTCTGACAAATGAGCAATACCCTAAACTGTATGCGTGATGAAAACTGGTGATGGGCCATCTATATCGCTCGAAAGGGTTCCGTTTAATGTATAGAAGGCTGACCCAAACACCTAGGGTACGTTACAGTGGTCCTGCCAATCTCCAAGACTGGCCCTGTGTGCATAATAGGGTAGCTAACCCGTAGCACAGTTGAGCTAATGACAACACGGTCGTGTACCTCCTGTAAGCTTGCAAGACTTGTTAACATGTTATTAATGTCCTCCTCTCTTCTTTATTGCTCTTTCTCTTTATTATCAAAATATACTTTACGTTACGATAAAAACATACCACGTAAAGTCACACACTATAAGTAATAACAATAATAGCAATAATAATAATAATAAGGAACAATCATAAGGCAATCATAATCATGCATGAAAACCATCATTAATAAGCCTTAGTCAAACCTCGGTCAAAACCCTAAGAGCACAAACTCCTTAGAATTATGTAATAAATTCTAAGTGTTGAGCGCTTAGAGACTATTTGGGCGCATGAGCCCTGTTTGGGTGTTTCATTACTATGTAGGTGCATCAGTCAACACTTAACTGCTTTAACTCTTAGGCACATGAACAATTCAGGCACGTGGGCACTATTCGGGCATATGAACACTTAGGCGCATGGGTTATTCGGACGCATGGACACTTAGGCGCATGGGCCACTTGGGCGCATGGGCCACTTGGGCGCATGGCCCTACACTTAGTCGACCGACTAATATTTCTAGGCGCATGGACCACTGTTCAGGCGCATGGGTTATACTTAAACATTTCTAAGGCAATTTTAGGCGCATGGGCTACTGTTTAGGCGTATGGGTTACACTTAAATTCATCTAAGGCATTCCCAGGCGCATGAGCCTTATCTAGGCGCATGAGCCTTTTATGAAACATGTTTCTAGGATGATTTCGAACCCATTCATCATACCTATCTGTTCTAAGCTTACCAGGGCTATTCTAAACATGAACAACCTATAATCATCTAAGAACCAACATCCAACATGCATCATACATACGTGCAAACATACATAAACGTTGTAAAAACCGTTTTAAATACGTTTTCAGCCCCAAGATGTTTAAAACAAGTAGAAACCAGGGTCTAGAAACTCACCTGGTGCAACTTGGGTGTATCTTCCTTATAATCCTTTTGCAACTGAGTTCAAACACCTAAACACCCACCAAACACACACACCCGAGCACATACAGAAACACATAAGCACATAAACATATAACCGGGATAAAACCCCTCATAAATACTTAAAACCATGAATTCGTTCTCTTCTATTCTTTATCTTCAAACCGAGAGTATGTGTTTCTGCCCTCTCTTTCTAAATCCGATTTGCAAAAAGGTGAAAAGTAGCATGGTGTGGCCGACCATGTTGCTTTTGTACCAACTTTTATTCTTTTTACCTTTTTGACACTTTTAACCCCTCATCTTGGGTTAATTGATGTTTTCTTTCTTTTTATTTTCTTTATTAGAATAACCGGGTGTTACAGTTTTACTTCTGCATTAGAAAACATTATAAGTGTGAAATATTCTAAAGCCAAGACCAATATCTTCCAAAGCCAAACATGAAGTCTTCTGAAGCTTCAGAGACAAAGTCTTCTGAAGCCAGTTTATGAAGACAGTTTTCTTCTGAATACTTTTGATTACATGCTTTATCTAATGTACCTTTTACCATAAAGCTGGACGACCTTTCCACTATAACTCTGTTTGACTCACCAACTTTTATTAGTTGGTGAAAGGTCCATGTTTTTGGTAAACTATACATTGAGGTCTTGAGTCTGTTTCTTTCTACTTTATGTACTTTTATCCTTTTTGTAATATATTAGGATGTGAGCTATGGCATGTCATAGTCACTAGTAAAAAATTAGTCTACCATTTGACTCTACATTGATTTTGTTGTTGTCTAGATCATGTATCCAGTTGGCCTTCTAAGTATGATCGGCTGTAGGATGTAGTATAAAGAATCTATGATCCCCTGTATCTTTCTTTTGCTTTGTAACACTTGTAAGGAACTATGTTATGATCTAATATTTGAACGAAACACCAACTGATTAACGTGTTAAACCAAACCAAATAGTGCGGAATCCTATTTGATTGGCGATCCAATCAGTGAGAACGCACGTAGACACATAATGTATTGAGTCTAAAGTCAAGAATGGATTAGGAATCAATCTACAGCGTTCTACGAACTTGGAGTACGAAGTTAGAGGCTTCTGGATGGCTAGGGTACGTCTACAGTCGAAGTGTATTCAATGCTTACGTTTTTCCACGAATTAAGTGGTATTTATAGGTTAGGGTTGCTCATTCGGGCGACTAAACCATTGGCGTGGTTCATTGGTGCGATTGAGCCATGCGGTTGATCCATTCACACGACTGAGTGTTCAGTCGTGCGACTGAGTCAGTCGTATGAAGTTGTTCAGGCATATGGACTATTTAGGCGCATGAACACTCAGTCGCATGGCCATTTGGATGCATGAGCATTGTTGGGGCGCATGGTCCAGTCGGATGCATGAGAACTTCATTTAACCAAGTTTGAATGTATTCATTATTATAACACTTGCATATCAGTTCAAACAATCACAAGCCTATATAATCAAGTCAATATACGTTAAACAACTCATTAATGAAATATTAAACAAGACAAATAACAAACAAATATTCTTATTTCATTAAGTACCCAATATTACATAAGTGCAAGATATTCAAGACATATTACATTGAGATTAGAATCTAGGTACATATATGTATCAACAGGCACCGTCGTGAAGGTATCCCTTTTCCATCACATAGGTAATATCTGCTGAGTATAACTGATTCCTAGTCTGAACCCTTGTTCTCACATCTCCTATAACATTATCCAAAGGATGATAGACATTTAGACGTGAGTATAACTACCTCAGAATCAAGATTGTGAACAGTTGGTTCTGGATCTGAGGCTATACGAGTCTGAGGTTCCGAAGGCTCAGAAGCATCACTATTAGATGCTTGTGGACTTGAGGTAGTCGAACCTGTACCTCCTGGTTGTGCTGATCATTTTCCATATTTTCTTCATCCGAAGAAGAGTCACTCATATCAAGTGCTCCCCCTGAGTTGGTAGATGATTGATTTTGTGAACTGGATGGTGTTGAATCTTGAGATGGTGTGTTCAAGATATCATACATCATCTTGTTTGCCCACTCGTCTTCTGAAGCAGAAAGAGGTATGTTGAAGGACTTGAAGAATCCATCACAGTTGAAGAAGTAAGTCGGCCCTTTTCCAACAGGTGGTGTGATGTATCTCTGAACATCAAGTTTACACCATACCTCTACTTGACCCGTTGAATTGTTGTAAACTCTGTTGTTCGGTATGTTGTATCCTAGAAAGATTCCTTCATCAACTTTCTCACTAAATTTTCCCTCCTGAGTCTTATTCAGCAGGGTGCACGGAGCGCCAAATAGCTCGAGATACTCTAAGTTAGGTTTACGTCGTTGTATTAACTCATAGCTAGTTTTTTCATGGCGTTTGATTACCAGAACTTGATTAAGCGTATAGCACGTATTTGCCATTGCTTCATTCCATAATTGAATAGGCAGTTTTGAGTTTGCCAGCATAGTCCGTGCCGTCTCTATCAAGCTACGATTCTTCCGTTCAGCAACCCCATTCATTTGAGGAGTGTAGGCCAAGGTAAATTGATGCAAAATTCCCTTTTCCTTACAATAGGCCTCCATCCACTGATTTTTGAACTGGTTCCATTGTCTGAGCGCACCTGTCGTACCTTTAGCTTGTATAGGGACTCCAGTGTAGTTACCAATTCCTTGAAGGAGTCAAATGTTTCTGATTTGGATTTCTGAAACATTACCCAAGAAAATCTTAAGTAGTCATCAATAACTACATAGCAATACAAGTTGCCTGTGATGCTTCTTATACTGACTGAACCAAACAGATCCATGTGAAGGAGTTCAAGAGGAAGTTCTACCAAATGAACTTTCTTTTCCTTATGAGACTTCTTCGTCTGTTTGCCCTTTTTGCATGAAACACAGAAATCCAGGAGTTGGAAGTTTTTGACATTTACTCCTCTCATAAGATCATTCTGGATCAAGTGATTCATTTTCCTTGGATTTATGTGTCCCATTCTCTGATGCTAGGAGATAGAGTCCTTCTCAGTAGCTTTGGACAAGAAGCATTGGACTTCACGATCCATGTGGAGGCCTTTGAGAGATCCAAAACATAAGATCATTATATCTTGAAGCTGACATTAGGATTTGGTCCTCCGGATCACATAGTCTTTCTTCAGAACGTAGCACTTCTTGTTGTCAAAGACTACATTGAATCCTTTATCACATATTTAAGAAACTGAAAGTAAGTTATTTTGTAATTGTTGGACGTAGTTTACCTTATCAAACTTAACTTTCTCATTTCCCACTTCCCCTTGGGTTGTGATGTACCCGCCTTTGTTTCCAGCAAATGAAACATGCCCTCCTTTGATTTGTCTAATGTTTGATAAGAGAGCTCTGTTCCCTGTCATGTGCCTGGATGCTCCGCTATCTACAATCAATGTGTTAGTCTCAGCACTATAGCGAACACCCTACACATTCAATGAAAACATTAGTTATGTTAGGAACCCAAGCCTTTACTGGCTTGGGTTTCCCCGAGGTATCACACATCATAAACTCAACCCATTGACCATTTGAGGTTGAGGGAAGTTCAGATTTCTGCTTGTTCTCATTTCAGACGTTGAGGCGGATTTTTCTTTCCATAGACCAGCTTTGTGTAAGGCCTGTTTGTGATAAATAGACGACTGACTGATGGGTTGAAATTTGATTCACTATCACTTTTAGGAGGCGTCATGGAGTTCCTCTTAAAAGATCTAATTTTAGATGCAGGAAGCTCAACTTTCCTCCTTGTGTCTGATAATAAGGACAATGAGACGCAATGTGACCGTACTCTTCACAATTATAGCAGGATCTGCTTTTAACTTTACGGTTTATATGTTTTGGTGGAGATGTAGATGTCACATGATCAACCTTATTATGTTTAGATGGAGACACTTATTTGTTAGATGTATGATCGGATTTTACAAACTTAATTGCTTTACCTGGTTTTACATCTTTTATTTCGTGTTTACCTAGACTTTGACATGATGCTTGTGATTGATTAGGTTTTATAGTCCTTTTGGTTCTGATTTTACTTTGTTTGACCCTGACTTTAAATTAACCCTTTCAAATTCAATTTCTAGGTTATCACAAGGCATCTTTCCTTTTGACTTTGAAGTGGCCTCCTTTTGTTTAGCGTCAGATTCTTTGGATTTACATACGGAATCTGATCACTAACAAGAGGAGTTAACACCACATGATCCTTGATGGGGTTATTGTTAATCGGTTTACTTTTGGTGTTCATCAAGGTCTCAAGTGGTGGTAGAACCACTTTGTATCCCAATCCCCCCCATTGTTTCTCTCTCTCACTAAGTGTTGGACAATGTGAGACGAGCTTGTCCAACTATGCAATTTTTGTTTTAAGGAATTGACTTCTACTTCTAAAACTGCTTTCTGCTTCTTAGTGTCCTCTAGGGAGTTCAGATAGTACCTAATGTCATTTGCTTGGTTAAAGGAAACTACCTCTGTTTCCCTAAGCTGTTTATTCAACAGGTCTATCTTTTCCTTGTAACTGTGCTCATTTTGTTTTAACACTCTATTTGCCTCAGTGCATAGTTCCAGATCCTTTACTAATCTATCATTATGATCTAATAACCTAGCAAATTTCAAATCTATACTTTCTCTAAATTTATTACAATCTAAACAAGCATGATTATTAAACAGCTGGTCAGTAGTACTTACCTGAGATGTTGAAGAGGAATCAACGATGAGCGTAGAATCTGTTTTTCAGGTTCTGGTGATTCTGACATTGATGCAAATTTTTCTTCTTCAGGCAGGTGGTTAACCACATTTGCAGTGTCTTCAGAATTTGACATCACGAGCTCTACTGCTATATCTCCCTCACTAGCAGAATCGTCATCAATGTTCTCCACACTAGCTATGTTGGACTCTCTCAGTGAGACAAACCGGAAGCTCCAGTCCTGTCCTTCATCCATGAAGTAGAACTGCTAGATGTGGCCTTGTCCTGATGATTAAAGGACGAGAAGGGATTGCCATTACCAGTCTTCTTTGGCTTTACACACTCTCGCTTGAAGTGTCCCTTCTCACCACAGTTGAAACAAGTGACCTTTGACTTGTCGAAGCCAAAGGGTGTGTCTTTGGTTGCAACTAAGTTCTATCCGGTCTTTTTGACAAACTTTTTAGCTCGTCGGACAGCACTTGCCAAAGCCCACATTATGTCCATTCATTCCAACTCCATTTCATCCACCTGTTCATAATCCTCATCTGCCAGGTGACAATTTCCTATCTTTCCAGCAACTAGTCCATCACAGGAGTGGACTACAATAGCTAAGAGGTCCATGCTCTCTTTGGCCACCTCTACAGTCACATTACCGAAATTATCAGTTTTCAATTTGGTTGCATTAGCTTCAGGTATGATATACTGGGTACCAGATGACCCTGACATTTCGGACCCTGAAGTAGATGGTTGTGCTGGAATTACTGAGCTTGAGACGAAGGAAGTCTGCAATGGTGCTCCAGATGTCTTGGCTGGAGGAGTTACATTGTAGAGTGCAGGATTCTGATCATAGTTGGCCTTTTAGGCTCTGTACTTCATCCTAAGCTCCTCTTCCCTCAGTTTCAGATGAAGTCATTTATATCTAACTTTGAGAGCATCCCATTCTGTCTGAGATTTGAAACGAAGGAAGCTCATTTCTCTGATAGTCCATCAGCAAAGTTGGATACCTTATCCTCCATCAACGTAATGACTCCATGAGTGTGCATCTCACTCATCAAGTGATAGAATTTGTCGATCACATCATCGAGGCCTTCCTTTCCCATTGAAGAAAAGTTGTCAAACTCCTTCTTCAAAGCTTTGGCCTTAATGGCTTTGAGTGAGGCATTTCCGTCATACCTCTTCTCCAATGCATCCCATAGTTTCTTTGCTTGAGTATACTCTGAATACCGATGGAAGATGTCCTTCAGAATAGACTGAGTGAGCAAAGCGTAGACTTTCTTCTCAGCGTTGTGTTTTACTTTCTGTGCATCCGACATGCCACTTAGTGTAAGCTTGACTCCATCTGCTCCTATTGGCATGTTGTACCCCGACTCTATTGCCTCCCACAAATTTGTATCTACTCCGTTTAAGTAGATTTCAAAATGTTGCTTCCATTGAGGGTAGTCATCTAACATGATAAGCTTTGGGGGTTTATTGTGAATTCCCACTTCGTTCTCCAGCAGCAGTAGATTTTGAATACATGTATCTCTACTTGCTGTGTATGCTGAAAATTGGTCCTACATTTTACTTAACTTTACTATTTAACAAACTGCTGATGTATGCGAATGAAGGTATGCGATTGGGCTTATTCGGGCGATTGAACAAATGCGGATGGTTCAATCGTGTGACTGAACAAATGCGGATGAGTCAGTCGTCCGAATGAACTAATGCAGTTGAACAGTCCGAATGAGGTTCTTAGTCGTACGAATGAGGGTACGAATGAGTCCAATCGTGTGGTAGGAGAATGCGAATGAACACATTCGTGTGATTGAGCCAATCGTGCGACTGAACTTGCTGAAGTTTGATAATTCGTAGATTAAACGTGTTTTGGCCGTAAAAACTCAAATATTAACAAACCCTAATCGCCGTATGCCAGAAAAACTAAACTTTTAGGTCAGGAAACGTCTAAGACTCCGTTAGACACAAAAAGATTGCATTTTTGATGAAAAAACACAATTTTGGTATCAAAACTGTTGAATCAACACGTAATCAAGAGCCAAAGCTCTGATACCACTTGTTAGGATCTTGTATTTGAACGAAACACCAACTGATTAACGTGTTAAACCAAACCAAATAGTGCGAAATCCTATTTGATTGGCGATCCAATCAGTGAGAACGCACGTAGACACAATAATGTATTGAATCTAACGTCAAGAATTGATTAGTAATCGATCTACAGCGTTCTATGAACTTGGAGTACGAACTTAGAGGCTTCTAGATGGCTAGGTACGTCTGGAGTCAAAGTGTATTCAATGCTTATGTTTTTCCATGAATTAAGTAGTATTTATAGGTTAGGGTTGCTCAGTCGGGCGACTGAACGATTGGCATGGTTCATTCGTGCGATTGAGCCATGCGGTTGATCCATTCGCACGACTGAGTGTTCATTTGTGCGACTGAGTTAGTTGCATGAAGTTGTTCAAGCGTATGGACTATTTAGGCGCATGGACACTCAGTCGCATGGCCATTCGGACTCATGACCACTGTTGGGGCGCATGGTCCAGTCGGATGCATGAGAACCTCACTTTACCAAGTTTGAATGTATTCATTATTATAACATTATGCATATCAATTCAAACAATCACAAACCTATATAATCAAGTCAATATGCGTTAAACAACTCATTAATGAAATATTAAACAAGACAAATCACAAACAAATATTCTCATTTCATTAAGTACCCAATATTACATAGGTGCAAGATATTCAAGACATATTACATTGATCTCAGGATCTAGGTACATATATGGATCAACAACTAGAGAGCAATATACAACATTCTTGAAAACCAAAAATATTTGTGTTATTTTGTTCTTGTTTTGTCTCTTGATTACTTGTGTTTCTTTGTGTCACTGTAACTGGTTTCAAGTTCCCATTTGATCTGTTAAGTGTTCCATATCAACTCTTCTCATTGTGTGTTGTGTAGTAAGTGACCAGCCCCCTCAAACAGTCTTGCAATTGGTATCAGAGCTTTTCAGGCTCTTGATAGTAAGATCTCACCATCTTAAGATCCCTCACACACATAAAATACTTAACATCTTAAATGGCAGCTATCACTAAAGCTGATATGAAAACTGGAACCATGACAAGTCCCCACTAATCACACTTGAAGACTTCGACACTTGGTGCCAAAGAATGGAAGGTTTCATCAAGTCTAAAGACTCCAGGATATGGGAATCTATTGTCTTTGGACCTTACCTACCAAGCACCTCTTCAGCTGCTACTGGAGGTTTTATGATTCTAAAGGTTGTGGCTGCCTACTCTAATGAAGATAGAAAGAGAGTAGAATTGATCAGAAACCCATGACAACCGTTCTCTTCCAAATTCCGTATAAAGAGGTTTCAAGAAATGTAAAACAGCTAAGCAGTTATGGGATGCATTGAAACTAATGTATGAGGGTTCCACTGAAGCCAAGAGGAACAAGAAGGATCTCCTGAAGCCGCAGTTTGAAAACTTCACCTTTAAAACTGGTAAAACCATGACTCAATAATACTTCAGGTATGTTGAGATTATGGACACTCTAATGGATGTTGGAGTGACTTTTGAAAATAGGGACATTGTAAGGAAGTTCATGTCCTCTCTTCCTAGGCAATGGACATATTATTATGTTGTTATTAAGAGGACTAAGAACCTTAAGACTCTCACTTTGAATGAGTTGTATGGTATTCTTAGTGGATACCAAATGGAGATGAACATGTAAGGTTCATCTGGTAACTCCAGCAATCAAATAAGTTCAGCCCTGCTTGTGACTGAAAGGAATAGCATAGAACCTCAACATCATCTATATGCTACCCTGACAACTTATAAAAGGTTCCTTTCATCACCTTCCCGGAGACACCAAGAGAAAGCTACACTCAAGGAAGCCCATTCCAAGAGACAAGTTCTTTACATGTGTTTATGTCTTCTAATGAAAGCTCAGACAACTTTCTATTCACCCTTGAAGACCTAGATTGTATTGATCTAGATGACCTGAAGTAAATGGAAATAGTCCAGCAGATGACTCTTCTCTATCACAGAGCCAAGAAGTTCTACAAGAGGATAGGAAGGAAGTTCCCCAGCAATACAACAAGTGGAAAGTTTGGGCTGGATATAAGCAAAGTCAAGTGTTACGAGTACAAGGCATCAAGAATAAATGGTGTCCAAGCACAAACTAGACAAAACTACACTAAGAAAGCCACCAAGAATGAGAAGCCAAAGCAGCAAGCTGCAGTTGGTGTTGAAGAAGGAGGCTTTGGCTGAAGCTTTCAGGTGGAAGATGTATCTCAAAACCAAGCATTGATGGCTGACCGTGATGAAGCAAAAGTATTGAAACATCTCTGTACACCTGAATGTATTGCTAATTTAATAGATACAGGTCCTACAACTTATCAATGACATCTGATCTTGAGTCTTTAAATATCTTAAAATATGATGTCAAATGTCACACCCCAACCTTGATGGCGGAAACATCGAGATGTGAGGGTTAAGATCGTTCACAACCACATAACGCTATTAATAAACCCAAAATATAACAATCATAAGTTTTAAATGTAACATTACAAATATAAGTTTCAAATAAGGACATCAACGATGCATAATAGGAAATAACTCAAGTCCATTCATTTATTTAACTAGGTCTATTCCTAGGTGTGAATAAGCTTCAAAGATGGCTATCAAACTTGCGCATTTCCTCAAACATGTTAAAATAAAAGGTCAACAATATATTGTGAGATTTTGATAGTTTTCAGTACATAGTATGTAAAAGATGGCAATTCAAGTCATAAGTTAGAGAACAAAGTAACTAGAGATGTAAGACAGATGCACAATCAAACCTTGATAGTTTACAAGTCTCAACATTTACAATTTATATGATTAGTTAAGTGTACTTGGATTAACCAAGCAGACTTGTCAAGCTCATAAATCTATGACGTCGCCAGGCTAGCAATAGTTAATGATTGTACATATTATGTCAATACATGGTAATTACTAAGTTCAACTAACCACAACATACAAATTAATTGCCATAAGTTTAAAAGAACCAAACATTTTACAAGAGCAATGATTATAATGTAGATGTTTCACCATAAAGTGTAAAAATATGAAAAAGAGGTATAGAAATACTCACTTGTGAAATAAATATATAGTTGCTGATTAATAAGATATGATAATCGTCGTGTCAACGTAATCCTTCACAAGGTACCTAAATGTATATATTTACAAGTTTTATATAATATTAGATTAACGATTTAACGCGAACTAAAGTTAGAATTGGAGGGTTTTATAAATAAAATTAGTGAACTCTTATTTATATTTTGTTCAATAAAAGAATAACATTTTATAAAATATTAAGGATTATATCCATTGTTAATAACTTGTATATTATATTATGTTTTTGAATACTATAATTATTATGATAAATCTTCAATCAAAGAAAACATAATTTAATTAACTTAACAATTATATTATTATATAAATCATTTTTATAACCATACTCAATATAGTTTTTATAATAAAATGTTAAAAATGTTTTGTAAGAATAAAATAAATTTATAGAAAATAATTTAAGTGATTTTAAAAATTAAAAGTTTGTATATATTTAAAAAAATTTCTATACTTGAATTATGGCTGAAAAGGCTTTAAAATAATAAGAGGTGCCCGGGTTCGAACCCGGGACCTCTAAGTGGAAATGTAGTGAGGGAACTTATAGATACATGTGTTCCTAGTTTATGAGCTTAATATAAAATATCTTTATTGTCTTACACATATGTAATTGAATGGGTACTTAATGAAATACAATGTGTGGTTGTGCTTATAATGTTGAATATTTCATTGCTTGGTATGTAATAACACTTATTGAACTAATTATATAGGTTTGTGTTGTTTGAATAAATTTAAGCCAAAAATGATTGTGAAACATGTTCAAACTTAATCTTATAAGTTCACATGCGATTGGCCCATGCTAATGGACGATACACATGAACAACTTCATGCTAATGAACCAGTCGTACGAATGAACAAGAGACTGGATCAGTCGCATGATTGTAACATGAGATAACTCAGTCGTGCGAATAGATCAACCGCATGACTCAATCGCACGACTGAACAATGCAAATGGTTCAGTCACCCGAATGAGAAACCCTAACCTATAAATACCACTTAAATCGTGGAAAAACATAACACTTCGAATACCTACGTACTAAATCATACCCTAGCCATCCAGAGGCCTCTAAGAACCTATTCCAAGTTCATAGATCGCACTAAATCGATTCCCAATCGTTCTTAACGTTTAGATTCAATCCATAATTGTTTCTACGTGCGTTCTCACTGATTGGATCACCAATAAATAGGATTCCGCACTATTTGATTTGGTATACACATATTTCAGTTAGTATTTCGTTCGATAGACGATCCTAACAAGTGTATCAGAGCTTTAGCTCTTGATTTACGTGTGATTCAATCGTTTTTGGTACAAAAATGTGTTTCCCACTAAAAATGCAATCTTTTTGTGTAAAACGGTGTCTTAGACGTCTCCTGATTGTAAAGTTTAGTTTTTCCGGCATACGCAATTAGGGTTCGTGGAAATCCGAGTTTTTGCGTCCAAAATACCTTAAACCTACGATTTTCAAGTTTCAACAGCTTCAGTCGCACGATTGACCCACTCGCCCAACTGAACCCATACGCATCCCTCATACGCACGATTGGACTCATCCATACCTCCATTCATACGACTGAGCAGTTTATTTGCAATGTCCAACCGCATTTGTTCATTCGCCCGAGTAAGCCATCCACATTAGTCCTGTCGCACAATTGAACCATCCGCATTGTTCAATCGCACGAATAGCCCAATCGCACACCTTCATTCGAACCGGTGAAACAGTTTGTTCAAAATTTTAAAGTTTATAGAAATGGAGGACCAATACTCGGCATTCACAGCAAGGAGAGACTCAAGGATTCAAAACCTACTGCTCTAGAGAATGAAGTGGGGAATCACAACAAACCCCCTAAGCTACTCACATTAGATGAGTACTCACAATGGAAGCAACGTTTCGAGATCTACTTAAATGGAGTAGATCCCAATCTGTGGGAATCAATAGAGACGGGGTACAACATGCCAGTAGGTGCTGATGGTGTCAAACTTACACAAGGTGGCATGACTGATGGACAAAAGGTCAAATACAATACTGAGAAGAACGTCTATGCTATGCTTACTCAGTCGATCCCCAAGGATATTTTTCACCAATTTTCTGAGTATACGTAAGCAAAGAAGCTATGGGATGCATTGGAGAAAAAGTATGATGGAAATGCATAATTAAAGGCGATTAAGGCTAAAGCTTTGAAGAAAGTTTTGACAACTTCTCTTCGATGGGTAAAGAAAGCCTGGATGACGTCATTGACAAATTCTACCACTTGATGAGTGAGATGCACACTCATGGAGTAACGACGTCTATGGAAGACGAAGTGTTAAACTTTGCAGATGAGTTGCCGAGAAATGGGTTTCCTTTGTGTCCAATCTTAGACAGAATGATATGCTAACGAAGTTAGATATAAATGATTTCAATTTGAAGCTGAGAGAGGAAGAGCTAAGGATGAAATATAGAGCCCAAAAGTCTTCCTATAATCAGAATCCAGCACTGTACAACGCGACTCCACAAGCCAAAACATCTGGAGCACCACTTCAGACGGCTTTTGTGTCAAGTTCAGCTGGTCCCTCTCAAACTTCTACTTCAGGTTCAGAAACGTCAGGGTCATCTGGTACCCAATACTAGAACCTGAAGCCAATGCTGCACAAATAAAGACCGAGAATTTCAGTAATGTGACTGTTGAGGTAGCTAAAGAGCACATGGATCTCTTAGCAGTAGTAGTCCACTCCTATGATGGACTGATTGCGGGAAAAATTAGGAACTGTCATCTGTAGATGAGGACTACGAGCAGGTTGACGAGACAGAGCTGGAGAGGATGGATATAATGTGGGCCTTAGCAAGTGCTATTCGGAGAGCTAAGAAGTTTGTCAAGAAAACCAGACAGAACTTGGTTGCAACTAAGGACACTACCTTTGGTTTCGATAAGACCAAGGTGACCTGTTTCAACTGTGGCGAAAAGGGGCACTTCAAACATGAGTGTGTGAAGCCCAAGAAAACTGGAAACGGGAATCCATTCACATCCTTCAATGATCAGGATAAACCAACTAGCAGTCATACTTCATCAAGCAAGGATCCTAAAGCCTTGACTGCTCATGATGATGAAGGACGACTGGAGCTTTCGGTTGTTTTCACCAGAATCCAACATCGCTAGTGTTGAAGATTTAGATGATGATTCAGCTAGTGAAGGAGATATTGTAGTGGAACTTGCGATGTCAAGCACCGAAGAGACTACAACAATGGTCAACTACATGCCTGCAGAAGGGAAATCTACAACAACATCAGAATCACCAGAAGTAGAAACACCAAACTCTGCTTGATGGCTGATTTATCAGAATCCTCTCAGGTAAGTACTACTAGCCAACTTTTCAATAATCATGCTTGTTTTGATTGTAATAAATTTAGGTAAAGCATAGATTTAAAATTTGCTACGTTATTAGATCATAATGATAGCTTCGTAAGGACTTGCAACTGTGCACTGAAGAAAACAGAATTCTTAAACAAAATGAGCACATTTATAAAGAAAAGATAGAACTGTTCAACAAACACTTAGGGAAACTGAAGTTGTAGCTTTTAACCAATCAAACGACATTAAGTTCTATCTTAACTCCCTAGAAGAAACCAAGAAACAAAAGGCAGTTTTAGAAGTTGAAGTTAATTCATTAAAGCAAAAACTACATAGTTAGACAAGTTCATCTCATATTGTTCAACACTTAGTGAGAGAGTGTAACAACAGGGAGGGATTGGGTTATAAAGTGTTTCCATCACCACATGAATCTTCATGAACATGAAAAGTAAACCAATCAATAACAATCCAATCAAGGATCATGTGGTGTCCACTCCTCTTGTAAGTGATCCAGATTCCACATGTAAATCAAATGAATCTGGTACTAAACAAATGGAGGCCACTTCAAAGGCAAAAGGTAAAATGCCTTGTGTTAATCTGGACAAACAATTTGAACAGGTTAAGGTTAAGTCTGGGTCAACCACAGTCAAATCTGAACCTAAAAACACTAGTAATGTTAACCAATCACGGGTTTCATGTCAAAGTCCAAGTAAACAAAATGGAAAAATGTTAAAAATGTTAAAGCAATTAACTTTGTTAAACAAGATAAAACATCTAAACAAGAAGAGTGTCAACACAAAAAGGTTGATGTCACACGTGTGTCACACACTTTTCCACACAAACAGTTAAATCGAAGATTAGAAAGCAGATCATGCTACAACTGTGGAGAGTATGGACACTTTGCGTCTAACTGTCCTTACTATCAGACACCAAGGAGGAAAGTTGAACTTCAGGACCCAAATCCTAGTTCTTCTAAGAGGAACTCAGTGACTCCACCTAGAAGGGCTAGTGAACCTAAAGTTCACCCATTAGACAGTCGTCTGTTTATCACAAACAGGCCCTACACAAGGCGGGCTTATGGAAAGAAAAATCAACCTCAATGTCTGATAATAAGAACAAGAAGACAACTGAGCTTCCCTCACCTCTAAAGGTCAATGGGTTACATTTATGATGTGTGATGCCTCTGGGACACCCAAGCTAGTAAAGGCTTGGGTCCCTAACTTGAACTAATGTTTTCAATTGAACGTGCAGGTGTTCGCTATAGTGCTGAGACCAACACGTGGATTATAATATCGGAGCATCCAGGCACATGACAGGGAACATGGCTCTCTTATCAAACGTCAAACAAATAACATGAGGCCATGTTTCATTTGTTGGAAACAAAGGAGGTATATCACAACTCAAAAGGAAGTGGGAAATCAGAAAGTGAAGTTTGACAAGGTAAACTATGTTAAACTTTAGAATAACCTACTTTCTGTATCCCAAATTTGCAATAAAGGATTTAGGTAGTATTTAACAACAAAAAGTGATATGTCCTGAAAAAGGACTATGTGATCCCAAAGGACCAAGTCTTAATGTCTACCTCAAGATATAAGGATCTCTATGTCTTGGATCTATCAAAGGCCTCCACAATGGATCATGAAGTTCAGTGCTTCTTGTCAAAAGCGACTGAGAAGGATTCCATCTCCTGGCATAGAAGAATAGGACACATTAATCCACGGAAGATGAATCGCTTGATCCAGAATGATCTCATGAGAGGAGGTTAATGTCAAGAACTTCCAACTTCCTGATTTCTGTGTTGCATGCAAGAAGAGCAAACAGACGAAGAAGTCTCATAAGGAAAAGAAAGTTCATTCCATTAAACTTCCTCTTGAACTTCTTGACATGGATCTGTTTTGTCAAGTTAGTACAAGAAGCATTGCATGCGACTTGTACTGCTATGTAGTTACTGATGACTACTCAAGATTCTCTTGGGTAATGTTTTTGAAATCCAAATCCAAAACATTTGAGTCATTCAAGGAATTAGTAACTACACTGGAATCCCTATACAAGCTGAAGGTATGACAAGTTCGCTCAGACAATGGAACCAAGTTCAAGAACCAATGGATGGAGGCATACTGCAAGGAAAAGGGAATTGTGCACCAATTTACTTCCGCTTACACTCCTCAGATGAATGGCGTTACTGAAAGAAGAATCGGAGCTTGATAGAGACTGCACGGACTATGCTAGCAGACTCGAAACTGCCTATCCAATTCTTGAATGAGGCAGTTGCAAATGCGTGTTACACGTTAAATGGAGTTCTGGTAGTTAAACGCCACGGCAAGACGTGTTACGAGTTACTACAATGACGTAAACCAAATTTAGAGTATCTCGAGCCATTTGGTGCAGCGTGCACCTTACTAAAGAAGACTTAAGAGGGAAAATTCAGCGAGAAGGCTGAAGAAGGTATCTTTCTAGGATACAACATACCGAACAAGAGAGTTTATAACACACTTGACAGGTCAAGTAGAAGTGTGGTGTAACGTGGACGTTCAAAGATACGCCAACCCACCTGCTAGAAAAGGACCCGCCTTCTTTTTCGACTGTGATGGATTCTTCAACTCCTTCAACATCCCTCTCTCCACGTCTGATGATGAGTTAGCAACAAAGATGATGTATGATGTTCTAAACACACCATCTTAAGAATCTACATCATCCGGCTCACAAAGTGACTCATCTACCACTCAGGGGGAGCACTAAAGGGAAGTGACTCTTCCTCTGATGGTGAAGCCGTGGAGAATGATCAAGACACTCAAGAGAAACAGGTTCCTTCTACTGCAAGTCCACAGCATCTGACATTGATGCCTCTGAGTCTTTGGAACCTCACACCCCTACTGCCTCAGATACTGAACCAAATGTTCATAATCTTGATCCTGAGGTAGTTGTTCCCACCTCCTGGATCATGCCTAAACATCTATCATCCTCTGGACAATATCATTAGGGATGTCAGATCAGGAGTTCAGACAAGAAATCAGCTGTATTCAGCTGATTATGCCTCAGTAATGGAGAAAGGGTACCTTCACGATGGAGCTTATCGTAGCTTTGTGTCTCAGTTCGAGCCAAAATACGTGAGTGAAGCCCTAAATGATGAGGCATGGCTCAGTGCCATGCAAGAAGAACTTCTTCAGTTCAAGAAGTTAGGTGTATGGACACTGGTAGATAGACCTAAAGGTGCTAAGGTTATTGGCACCAAATGGGTCTTAAAATGTAAGAAAGATGACCAAGGTGTCATCATCAGGAACAAGGCTCGACTTGTAGTTCAAGGATTTCGACAAGTTAAGGGGATAGATTACAATGAAGTGTTTGCACCCGTGGCAAGAATGGAAGCCATCCGTATCTTCCTTGCCTATGCATCGTATATGAAGATTAAAGTTTATCAACTAGAAATGAAGAGTGCATTCCTTCATGGTGAAATCCAAGAGACAGTGTACGTCAGTTAACCTGAGGGATTTGAGGATCCATATCATCGGGATAGAGTTTACAAACTCGACAAGGCTTTATACGGGCTTCATCAAGCTCCTAGAGCCTGGTATGAGAAACTCTCCATGCACCTTGTGAAACATGGGTTTCACAGAGGTGTTATTGACTACACACTGTTCATCAAAGAAAAGGATGGTGATTTACTGTTGGTCCAAATTTATGTAGATGACATAATCTTTGGTTCCAAGAACGAAGATTATGTAAAGAGTTTGAAGCAGTAATGAAGGCTGAATTTGAAATGAGTGCCATAGGAGAGATGATGTTCTTTCTCGGGTTACAGGTAGATCAGACACCTAAGGGAATTTTTCTACATCAGACCAAGTATGTAAGAGATATTCTCAGCTGGTTTGACATGGAGAATGCTTCTGTAGCTGGGACTCCACTTGCTACAAACCATGATGTAGCACCCGACGAGAATGGTGATCTGGTAGATGCCACCATGTACTGAGGAATGATTGGATCTCTAATGTATCTCACTGCCTCAAGACTTGATATCATGTATGCTACATGTCTATGTTCAAGATATCAGGCAAAGCCAAAAGTTAACCATCTGATAGGGGTCAAAAGGATCTTCCGTTATCTGAAGGGGACACCAACACTAGGGTTGTGGTATCCTCATGATGATGACTTCGAGCTTACGGCGTATAGTGACTCGGATTATGGTGGCTGCAAGATGAACTACAAGTCTACATCAGCTGGATGTCAATTCTTTGGGAGGAGATTAGTGACCTGGCAGTGTAAGAAGCAGACCTCGGTTGCGTTGTCAACCTGCGAAGCCGAATACGTTGCTGTTGCAAGTTGCTATTCCCAAATCATATGGATTCAACAGCAAATATGGGACTACGGTTTGAATTTCTCTTCTACTCCTATTTTTGTTGATAACTCTGCTGCAATTGCAGCAACTAAAAATCCGGTCCAACATCCTAAGACCAAACACGTCGGAATAAAATATCACTTTATACGTGATTGTTTTGAAAAGAACCTAATCGATGTGGTTAAGATAAATACTGATTTTCAATGCGCTGACCTCTATACAAAGGCTTTTGATAAACCATGTTTTCTATATTTGTTAGAGGTCAACGATGTTAAAAAGAAAAGTGATGTAATTCCTGAAGATGACCATGTGTAGTACGATTCGTATAGTCCATTTCTCTTGTAATTTCTATTTTTTATTTTCTTTATTATCTAATTTATTTTTAGTAGTTAATTAAATTGATGTTATTTCTTTGCCTAGTAAAATCTTAAAAATGTAAATCGTTTACGGTTTTAGAATTTTAAGGGTAGATTAGGTTTAGGAAGTAACATTACAAAAAAGGAGAGTACCACACCTGGTGGGTCAACTTCAAAATTGAAATTACTATATGTTGACCCTCACAAGATGTCAGGCTGGTTTGAAGCAGCGTTAAAAGGAGAGTACCACACCTGGTGGGTCAACTTCAAGCCTCAACAACCAACGAGGTATATCAGGAGATTTGAAATTGATGCCATAATTGGGAAACCAAAAATAGTGCAGAAGTGGAGTCCTCCACGCACGATGTCTAGAATCCCTCTACGGGAAATGCCGCAGGACTTCACTCCATACTCCAAGTGGTGGTACTACGATTGGAGAACAGGAGAGGCAGTCATAATGTTGAACAAGAATTGTAGTATGGAAACTATTAGGGTGTTTGATCCCATGTGGCTCACTAACTTGTCATATAATGATGTTTACACCATATGCAAGTGGCCACTGTTCTATGACTCGCATGATATTGTACAAGCTCTTCAATTCCAGAATGTAATACGACTCTGCTTTGCTTTTGAAATACATGCAGGAGTCACAAGAGAAGAGAAGTACAAGAAGTATGAGGAACTTATGAAGGATGTAAGACATTAGATGAAACTAGGTCCAAAGGGGAGTTTGTAGATACATGTGTCCCTAGTTTCTAAGCTTAATGTAAAATGTCTTTATTGTCTTACACATATGTAATTGAATGGGTATTAATGAAATACAATGTGTGGTTGTGCTTATAATGTTGAATATTTCATTGCTTGGTATGTAATAACACTTATTGAACTAATTATATAGGTTTGTGGTTGTTTGAATAAATATAAGTCAAAAAATGATTGTGAAACATGTTCAAACTTAATCATATGAAGATCACATGCGATTGGCCCATGCTAATGGACCATACACATGAACAACTTCATGCTAATGAACCAGTCGTACGAATAAACCAGGAGACTAGATCAATCGCATGATAGTAACATGAGATTGACTTAGTTGCATGACTGAACACTCAGTCGTGTGAATGGATCAACCGCAGATTCAATCGCACGACTGAACCATGCAAATGGTTCAGTCGCCCGAATAAGAAACCCTAACCTATAAATACCACTTAAATCGTGGAATAACATAACACTTCGAATACCTACGTACTAAACCGTACCCTAGCCGTCTAGAGACCTCTTAGAACCTGTTCCAAGTTCATAGATCGCACTAGATCAATTCCTAATCGTTCTTAACGTTTAGATTCAATCCATAATTGTTTCTACGTGCGTTCTCACTGATTGGATCGCCAATCAAATAGGATTCTGTACTATTTGATTTGGTATACACATATTTCAGTTAGTATTTCGTTCGATACACGATCCTAACACAACCGGTGAACCATGACTCTCAGTCGCAGTATAACGCGGTTCCAAATTGTTTTAACCTAAATCAATAGAACACCCCCAAATCCAAGAACCCTAAATTCGATTGATCCCAAATTAAATTATCAAATGATGTTATTAACTGATTAAGTTTGGGGCTTTTCTTTCCCTAGTGAAATCGAGTTTGTACATTCGTTTAATTACTCGGTTGAAAGTGCATTCGAGATGAACGCGACAACGAACAAACCACAACCATTGAATAAGAAATAGATGTGTAAATGTAAGGATTCCTTAATTCTGATGCAACCCAAAACATCCAAAGTGTCTCAGCAACATGCACTAAGTACTGAAGTGAAGAATGCTTCGGAAGTTTTACACAATGCATTAGAAAATACTCTAAGTGTAAAAACTTCCGAAGCCAAGACCAATATCTTCTGAAGCCAAAGATGAAGTCTTCCGAAGCCTCAGAGACAAAGTCTTCCGAAGCTTCAAGTTATGAAGACAGATTTCTTCCGAAGACTTTTAAGACATGCTTTTTCTGATGTACTTTTCTGTAAAGCTGGACACCTTTCCGCTGTACCTCTGCAAGTCACCAACTTACATGAGTTGGTGTGAAAAGGTCCATGCTTTTGGTAACTGTACATTGAGGTCTTGAGTCTGTATACTTTCTACTTTATGTACTTTATCCTTTTTGTAATAGATAAGGATGTGAGCTATGGCATGTCATAGTCACAAGTCAAAAGGCAATCTGCCTTTTGACTCTACAATTGATGTTTGTGTGTCTAGTCAATTGTATCCAGCTGGCTTTCAAAGTATAGCCAGCTGTAGGATGTAGTATAAATATCTCATGTTCTTGTATCTTTTATCTTATGCTTTGAAACACTTGTAAAAGAACATAGAGAAAGCAATATACTGCATTCTTGAAAACCAAACTCTCTTGTTCTGTCTCTTACTTTACTTGTGCTCTTTGTATCACTTTGGTTAACCCAGTTCACTATTTGATTAAAGTTTAGTTAATCTCCTCTTTTTGTGTCGTTGTGTTGTAATTTGTTAAAGCCCTTAAACGGTCCTGCAATTGGTATCAGAGCTTTCCAGGTTCTTGATATAAGATCTAACCATCTTAAGATCCCTCACACACACAAAAACTAAACTCTTCAAATGGCTTCCATCTCAAAGACTGATATGGACACTGGAACCATGAACAATCCCCACTGATCACTCTTGATGATTTGACACTTGGTGCATGAGGATGGAAGGCTTCATCAGGTCTCTTGACTCAAGAATGTGGGAATCCGTTGTAATGGACCTTTCATACCTAGCACCCCCTCTGCTACTGGTGCTGGTATGATCCCTAAAGATATGGGCAACTACTCAGATGAAGATAGGAAAAGAGTCGAGATTGATAGGAAGGCCATGACTGCTCTTCAGACTGCTCTCCCAAACTCTGTATACAGAGGTTTTAAGAAGTGCAAAACAGCTAAACAGCTATGGGATGCACTGAAGCTGCTGTATGAAGGCTCCTCTGAAGCCAAGGAGACAAGAAAGATCTTCTAAAGTAGCAGTTTGAAAATTTCACCTTCAAAGCAGGTGAAACCATGACCCAACAATACTTCAGGTATGTTGAGATTGTGGATACCCTAGTGGATGGAGGAGTACCTCTTGAGAACAGGGACATTGTAAGGAAGTTCATGTCCTCGCTTCCTAGGCAATGGACACACTATTGTGTGGTGATCAAGAGGACTGAGAACCTTAAAACTCTTACTCTGACAGAGTTGTATGAGATTTCTCAGTGGATACCAGATGGAAATGAACATGCAAGGTTCATCTGGAAACTCCAACAATCAAATGGGTTCAGCCCTTCATGTAGTTGAAAAGGACAGCATAGAACCCCAACATCATCTCATATGCTACCCTGACAACTCACATAAGGGTCCTTTCATCACCTTCCCGGAGACACCAAGAGAGAACTTTACTCAAGGAAGTCCATTCCAAGAGACAAGTTCTTCTCAAGCCTTTGTGTCTATTGATGAAAGCTGTGGGAATTATCTCTTCACTCTTGAAGACCTGGACTGTATTCATCCAGATGACCTGGAATACATGGAGATAGTTCAGCAGATGGCTCTCCTCACTCACAGAGCCAAGAAGTTCTACAAGAGAACAGGAAGAAGATTTCCAAGCAATGCTATCAGTGGAATGTTTGGCTGGATAAAAGCAAAGTTAAGTGTTACAACTGCAACCTTATGGGTCACTTTGCTAGGGAGTGTAAGGCACCTAAAGAAAATGGGGGCCAAACACAACCCAGACCAAACTACACTGACAAAGCTCCTCAGTCTGAGAAGACTACGCAACATGCTGCTGTCGCTGTTGAAGAAGGAGGTTTGACTTGAGTTTTCAGGTGGAAGATGCTTCTCCAAACCAAGCACTGATGGCTGATCATGATGAAGCCAAGGTATTGGAACATCTCTGTACTCCTGAATGCATTGCTAAAGTAAATAGATACAGGTCCTACAACTTGGAGATGAGATCTGATCTTGAGTCCTTAAACATTTTAAAATTGATTTTAGAAAGTCTGAAAATGATTATAAACTGAAAATAGAGGACTTAGAGAAAACCATTTCAGCTCTAAAACATGAACACACAGACTTTAGAACTCAAATTCAAGATCTCATAACCAAGCTAACTGAGTGCCAGGCTGAGCTTGTGATCAGCAAAGCCAGGGCAGAAAAGAGTTCTTGAAGAAGAGACCTTCAAGAACATGATATCCTCATCCCTGCACAACAAAGTGTGCTATCAAAACAGACAGGGACTGGGATCAAATGAGATAGCTCCTCCACACAATCTTGTCTGTAAGATCTCCTAGATGTGGAACTTGTGAAGATGAGCTTCTTCTCATAGATCCTATAAGTGAGGATGATGAAGAAGTGATAGTGAAGAATTCCTCTGAGAAGAGTGAAGATGAGGATTCTTCCAAGGGCCACTATCCTTCTGAGGAGAAGAAATCAACTATGATGACCAAGTCTAGAGAAAGAACTTGATCAGGAAGAGCAAAAGGAAAGCAAAGAAGGCTCAAGAAATCAAGGCTACTTATGATGCTAAGCAGAAACAAGTTTTTATCTCTGCAGGTTTCAAAGTAGTAAAGACTGAAGATATCAACCAAGACTCCTCAGCTAAGAGTACTGGTTCATGTTCAAATCATCACAGTGCAAAGAAGAAGACTAAGCTGCTGTGTACCACTGCTGCACAGCCTGGACCATCAAACTCCAGAACAGTTCACAGCCCAAAAGAACTATCTCAGCATCTACCAAGATGAAGGTGGAGAAGGAATGTGACCAAAGCCAGTCTTGCTCTCAAAAGGAGACTCCTTTGAAGAAGAAAATGTTATGTGTCATGTGTGAAAGTACTTCTCACATTGCCAAGGATTGCCCATACAATCCTAAAAGTACCATCCACATGACCAATTCAAAGACTTCAAAGAATCTCAAGAAGTCTCAAGCTTCGGAAGGAATCTCTGTTTCCTTCGGAAGCTCCAAATCAAAGAAGAAGGTAAATGGAAAATTACCTTCGGAAGTAAAATTGGTCGGAAGAAAGGAGTTCTTCCGAAGCACTAAAGTCTGCTGCAGTGACTGTAGAATCTTCCGAAGGTTCAGTCATCAATATGTGTGAAGTTCCAAAAGCTTCTAAGGTTTTGAAGGTCAAGTCCAAGACTCCAAAGGTGGTGTGAAGTCTAAGAAGACCAAATGACTGAAATTTCTCCATCAACAACCGCTGAAGATCCCCATAGTACAACCATAGGATTATTACTGTTGCATTACCTTCTATTACACTTAGTAGCCCAAGACAAGTAAGGCTTGGGTTTCCAATGTAACTAACTCATTTTCTTTGTGCAAGAACAGCTCAAGACAAACGGGAATGTCTGGATAATTGACAGTGGCTGTTCCAGGCACATGACAGGCAATAGGTCTTACTCCATAATTTTGAGAGAATTGATGGAGGACCAGTTGCTTTTGGAGGACATGAAGGTGGTTACATTTCTGGAAGGGGCAAGGTCACAAATGGTAAGCTCAGCATCGAGAAGGTAAACTTTGTTAAGGAGCTTGGGTACAATCTTCTGAGTGTATCCCAATTTTGTGATCAGAGTCATAACATGCTCTTTACTGAGCATGAGTGCATTGTTCTCAAGCTAGAGTGGTCATCCTCATGAGCATATCCTGCTCGAGCCCCAGGAAGGGAACATGTACAAGATGGATTTACAAGAAAACATCTCCTTCTGGAGAGTTTCATGCTTTCTATCTAAAGCAAATAGTGATGAGTCTTTCCTATGGCATAAAAGAATGTGCCATGTAACTTTAAGAACATAAATAAATTGATTAAACATGATCTGGTAACTGGAATGCCAAAGAAAGAGTTTACAAGTGATGATCTTTGTGTTGCATGCCTGAAAGGGAAGCAACACAAGGTATCTCACAAGCCTAAGGAAAAGAACTCCATCACTACTCCCCCACTTGTTACATATGGATCTCTTTGGCCCCACCAGTGTAATGAGTTTAGGAGGACCTCTTACTGTTTGGTGATCACAGATGACTTTACAAGATTCACTTGGGTCTTTTTCCTTAGAACTAAGGATGAAACCCCTGAGATTTGAAGAATTTCATCTTAAAAGTTGAGAATCAATGTGATCACAAGGTCAAAACCATAAGATGTGATCAAGGAACTGAATTCAAGAACTAAATCCTTGAGACATTTTGTGATGAAAAAGGTATTACAAGACAATATAGTGCTCCCGGACTCTCAGCAAACGGAGTTGCTGAGAGGAGAAACAGGACACTTATTGAAGCTGCAAGAACTATGTTGTCTGACTCTAAACTGCCTATCACCTTCTGGGCAGAGGCAGTTAATACTGCTTGCTATGTGCAGAACAGAGTTTTAGTAGTTAAGACACATGGTAAGACCCCTTATGAACTTTGGCACAAGAGGAAACCTTTCATTGGTTTTCTCAGGTCATTTGGATGTCCCTGCACCATCTTGAATACCAAGATCAAATCGCCAAGTTTGCTGAGAAATCAGAGATGACACTTCATTGGTACTCCTCTCAAGCTAAAGCTTATAGAGTATACAATCTCAGAACTAGAATAGTTGAGGAGTCAGCCAATGTGACTTTCAATGAACACACACCATGTGTTGCTGGTTCTGGTCCAGATTGGCTGTTTGATCTTGATTTAGTTACCAACTGTTTAACAAATCTTGTGAGCATGTTTCAGGATCTGCAGAAAATTAAATACGTGATCCTGACCCAAGATTTGAGCTAGGAAGATCTTCAAGTCATACATCTTCAGCTCCAGTTAAACTACTTCAACAAATGAAGTTTCTATCAGCACAACAATGACAAATTCAGCTGATACATCTGGTATGCCTTCAAATTCCAGCTCAGAGGCTTCTCAACCAGATAAAGAACCTCAATTGTAGAAGACAACAATGGTGATGGTGATAGTGATCAGGAATTTCTTGATGCTACTAACCATACCATAGATGACAACATCAATGATGTCACACACTCATTGGATCAAGTTAATTTTGATAAGTGTGATAATGTGGAGGGTAAATCTTTAAGCCCAGATCTAAATTTCTCAAATTTGGATCTCTCTCAGCAACTTGCTGTGATATCCTCAGCTAAGGATCCACAGGTCTCACCCCACACAAACATCATTGGAGATGTTGACACAGGGGTAAGAACAAGAGGACAAACTCATAAAGCAAATATTTGTCTTCACTCTTGTTCTTATCTCAGATAGAGCAAAGAAAGTTGATGAAGCTCTAAAGGATGGAATTGGGTTGAAGCTATGCAACAGAGCTGCTTCAATCAAAAGGCAGAAAGTTTGGAACCTTTGTCCACTTCCTCATGGGAAGAGTACCATTGGAACCAAATGGGTTTTAGGAATAAGAAGGATGATAGAGGAATCATCATCAAGAACAAGGCAAGACTAGTTGTTCAAGGATACACACAAGAAGAATGGATTGACTACACTGATGTCTTTGCTCCTGTAGCGAGACTAGAAGTTGTAGGATATTCCTGGCATT